>VWZV01005224.1:408798-458220 GCA_013397155.1 Irena cyanogastra
GAGAAAGAGAGAAAGAGAGAAAGAGAGAAAGAGAGAAAGAGAGAAAGAGAGAAAGAGAGAAAGAGAGAAAGAGAGAAAGAGAGAAAGAAAGAAAGAAAGAAATCGGCTCTCAGGAGACAGCTCTCCACTCCTTGGCTTAAAAAAAAACCATTTACACTTCCAGCTAGAAAGGAAGTGATGGGAAATGGAGATTATGATGCAAATGTTAATAAAACTGCAAGGCAGTGAGTGCATGTTTAGAAGCAATCATGCTGTAGGTATAGTAGATAAAGCATTGGTTTACATCACCATAATAGTAAATCTTTCTATAATCTTTCATAAAGCCTTGAAAACACATCTTGTTAAATTACACTGCTATTTGTAGGAATTTGTAAAAAAGTTCTCTAACAAGCAAATGAAAACAATCCCTTATTTTCTATTGTGTTGCAGTTTGATGCTTTTCCCATTATTATTTTTTGCTTGCATATATTTATACCTTAAGATACATTCTCCTCACATGTAGCAGAAAAGAAAGGAAACAGCAAGTTAGGAAAATACACTTAGAGCCTCATTAGAACTTGTGTTTATTCTATATTTTTACATTTATTCAAATTAATTAGAAATAAAATTCCCAGAAAGCATAGACAACAAGTAGTGGCCTAATTGCATAACAGTGATTCTTAAGAATACTTTACAATTTGACTTGAAAAGATCAGGGAATTTTACTGATTATTCACAATAATAATTCCGACTCAAAGAATTAATGAGGATTCTAGTTCACTGAATATAATTTTAAACCACACTGTCACAATTTTACCAGTGTAAGTGCAAGAAAAATAAAATTATTTCATTTTTGACATATACTGACACTGCAAGAATTAGAGCAAGCAGTTTGATTCTTTTGGAAATAAACACACGATACACCAAGTCTAAACATTTCATCTTAAGACCAGTCAAATTAGGTTTTTAAAAAAAGTGAAGATTAGTGTTTTAGAACATAAAAACTCAAGACCTGCCACTTAGGAAGAGGATTAACTGCTTATATCTGAAGTTTTTAAATGCCTTTCTCTCCTCACATCTCCATATGCCTACAACTGAACTGGATGAATGGTCACTTCCTTTTCACGCAGGAAGATTTTTGTATATTTTTGGTGCACCCACAAGGACAAATTATTCTCAGATCCAGAGGCACTAAAACCCAGAATTTTTGATCAGGGTAGATATCATCTGGCTGGCTGCCTGGTGACAGGACCACTCATGTCTGTCAGGGAATAATGTTAAACACAGCCTAAGTGGCCCGTATGGCTGACTGTGATAAGAAGGGACTGCTAAAGGCTACCCATTTTTCCCTCATACTTTTTTTTTCCTACATTATCAGCATTTTTCTTGGCAAGAGGTTTTTGGTTTTGTTTTGGGTTTTTCAATCCCATCCTCACCCCTGCTCCTTCAATCACTTGGTCAAAAATCAACTGGACTGTACAAGAGTACAGACGAAGAAGATATCCTAGGAAAGCATTCAAGGCCAGGCTGGATGGGGCTTTCAGCAACCTTGTCTGGTGGAAAGCATCACTACCCATGGCAAGTACAATGGAATGCAATGATTTTTAGGGTCCCTTCCAGCCCAAACCATCCCATGATTTTAAGCAGCCAGCTGTCCTAATCAGCAGCAAAAAAGCCAGGTGGGAGGTTGCACAGCGCATTTTTAAAATTGTCATATGCTGACCTAAAAACTCACTAATGCCAAAAGACGCAACTATGATGTGCTCCCTGCCTTCTTTCCCACTGCCTGCCTTGTGTCAGCCATGAAAACGTTCTAGCCAAACGGCAAATTGAAAATGGCATGAAAACCAAGCCAAATTAGCCCGAATCACAGACCAGGTGCATATTGGCCATCATCCACAGCGATGGTAGCAGTAAGAGCTGGTAGATGGGGATGGTGATGGGATCACATGTCCCCTTTGCTGGCACCACACTTTTGTACATGGCCCCTCATTATAGACCTGTGACTCCTGTGGAGAGCACTGCAAGGTCATCACTGCTGCTCTGCGAACTCAGTTTGAAGGATGTGAGAAGAAGGAAAGATGCAGGGACAGGAGCAAGTAGCTGAAGTGAGTAGGACAGAAATGGCTGTTTAGGCTAGTAATACACCTGAAAAACAGTCAATAAAAAATATGCCTTTACAGCATGAGTCCTACCGGGAGGAAAGGGAAAAATAAAATTGCTCTCCTAAGCTTAAGAGAGAGAAAGAGAAGCTAACAATCAAAGGTTTGCAAGCTCTTGAGAGCTAAGCCAGATCCATAGTGAAAGAAAACAGTGTAGTAATAATAATGCTTATTCAATATTTCTGCAATTTTTTGTTCTGAAAGATACACTGGTACTATGAACCTCTTTGCCTGACTAGAGAACCAAGTGTGAAATCTTTAACCCACCCTTTCAAGAGAAGCACAAGGCTTGAGAATGTCGCATTTAAACACCTTTGTGTGCATTGTGAGAATGTCTAATCTAGAGTATAGTTAATGCATGCAGGTTGAAAGAAGGGGGAAATCAAATTATCTCTTACTGTCCCATTTTTTTTCAAATTTTTAAGGCAATTAGCCTCATTACCATAAATATGCCCTTATAGCCACATTTATTTTAACTGCATCTCCTGTTAAAAATGCCATTTTCCATTAATATGTAACCAATAATCAACCAGCTCTCTAAGGTTTTCATTTTGAAGACAAGTGTCTGGAAATGGGATCAGCATGGCAGATGTTGATCTCGCTGGTGTAAAACCAAGAGAAGTCCCCTTTCTCTGTCTCCTCTCTTCCACAGACAATTCAACAAAATCTCGGAGGCTTTTTTTTTTTTCTCTTTTCACCCACTGTTTATGCTCTTAAAGTGCACTTGACCTTATTTAATTCCTGACGCTTCATAAATTCAGACACATAATGTTTGGCCAAAGGGAAAAAGTAACAGGGCACAGCTCCTCTGCAGTGCCAAGAGACAGGCAGCTACAGACACCTGGAATGACTGCAGTGAGAAGACCCCTATTGTTTTCACATTATATATTAACTTGGGTTCAAATCCTGAAACATGGTTCACTTTCCAACAAAATACACCATCTGTTTCAGGTGTAGGAACCAAATTCGTGCTGATGGTCATTCATAGTTTGCCAGACATTAACAAATAGTACCTATGTCATTTTCTGCACAAATTACTGTAATTACTGACAGCAGAACAAGGTATTTCATCTCCTAATAATGCAAATTAAAAGCATTTGTTCCTGTAGATGAGCACATCAAGATCTGCCTTAAAGTAGTTTTTACTTTTTGATGAGATGTTAAATTTTTTAAGTCTTTGTACTACGTAAATCTGTGCTTTTCCTGCCCTTTTTTTTCCTGATAGAGATTCATTTTTGAAATCTACAGACTTGACACAGGAGAAAATTATTCCAATTCAGGGAGAAGTGCTATTTACTTTATAACATTAGTGATAGAAAGTGATATATCTTTAAATGAGTATAGCTGGTTCTCTGCTAAGTTGAATGGCTCTTTGAGACAAATATTTAATAATTTGTCACCAATAAAATCGAGACAGAAGGAGCAGTCTGTCAGTTTGGGATCTGTTTAAAAACCATACATGTCAGGGACAGACTCATCAGTTTCTTTTATTTGTCTTCCATGTGATGAGGGAAATTTAACATTTATCTTCTCATCCCTGCTGCAAAGCTGAACAGAAATACTCTATTGAAAAGCTCTCTGTCAATTATGTTGAAGCTTGAAAACACAAAATGAAATCAAAGTTCATCTTGCAGCCTCTTATCTATTTGCAATCAACCCATAAGTAATCAATCTGTCACCCATTCAGTTACCTCCTTCTTAAAAACACAGAGAGAAATCAAGACACAAAGGTACATGTAATTTTGCTTTTTTATGTAAGGCAATTTATGGAGCCACGATATTTAAAGTTGAACAGGTGTATAAATGATACAGAGAAGGAAAATTGATGGTGCTTATTGAACAGAAGTAATAAGGCAAAGACACTCTGAAAATGGATTCATGAGTCATTGCACTTCCCTTTGATTCTTTTTGTCTCTCTGAAAATGTAGTTTGGCCCCTTAGTTCAGTTTGCTGACGATGCTGTCTTGCAGCACTCTAGGAAGCAAAGTGAAGCAAAAATGTTTTATTTGCCAGTGAGAAGTACCCTATACTCTCACAGAGTAAAATAAGTGAGACACTTGTGCCTTTCTAAGAAAGATGAGGACAGGACCTCCAGTGACAGGCCAGGGAGTAATGGCTTGAAACTGCTAGAGAGTAGATTTGGATTAAATACTGAGAAGAAACTTTTTACTGTAAGGGTGGTGAGGTGCAGCTTGCCCAGAGAAGCTGTGGATGCCCATCCCTGGAAGTGTTCAAGGATGGGGGTGTGCTCAACGGGGGTCTGAGAAACCTGGTCTAGTTGAAGATGTCCTTGATAATTTCAAGAAGGCTGGGAGTAGATGACCTTTATAGCTCTCTTCCAACCCAAAATATTCTTTAATCATTGTATGAGTCTATGACTTCTCATAAATTATGTCAAATATTTGCTAAGGGAATTGCATTCTAGCATACCTAACTAGAAAGAGAATGTGAACTCACATTTGAAACAGAATTACAGATTTTTTTTCAGACTAGTCCCAGACCATTAAAGATTTTCTAGGAACTTGCGCTTAGCAGAATTGAAATTCAGAGTATAGCACTTAAAATATATGGTTGTTCAAGACTGAGAAAACACTACAAATTTTCTGTGAGTAAGAGTTTCCCTCTTGATGAGATACAGTGTAACACAAGACCCTGCTGTTAGTCCCTTGAGGGGTTCTAGCTAGGAGGAATATTAACGTGGCCTTTCTATCAGCTATTTCAACTAATAATAAACACTGAACTTTCCTGCAATGCCATAGCCACGGTGTAGGTCAGTATCTGGGAACTACATACACAGCATTTCCAATGAAAAATGAAACCCTGGGGGAAAGAATGAATGTACTAACATATTGATTTATTCACAGGCCATTTCTAGACCCCATTTGGAAAATTTAGGCAGCTATTTGGATGAAAAGATTTATACTAGTGAGACTCATCCAAAGTCTACAGGACTGATTTTAGGTGTAAAGAAACTCAGCTCTGATTGGAGCTGGAAAAAACTGTTTATGTGAAGTCAAGACAGGATTAAAAGACTTGGCGCAGTCCAAAATAAAAGAGTTTTTACCAGCCTCCAAATACTGAAACATGCTGTTAAACATCCTTTGGTGAAGAACCAGGCACCCACCAGATTGTTCCTAAGTAGAATGATCCTGGCTTGAGCAACAGAAAATTTGAAAAGACAGAGAAATGCAGATTAAGATACCAGATTATCTGTTCTAATACTCATTAATATTTTCCCATGCACAGAAGTTTTTTCTAAAATGTTTTTTGTTTTTTTCTTCCTAAAGCATAAAAAAGATGGAAATGAAAAAATATAAAAATACTGTTGAGGACTGGCAAAGGACATGTTTTTTTGTCTGGAAGACACCTCCTTCATTTCTGCAGATGGAGGACTTAAACCCATGACTACTCTTTGTCTTCAGTGAAATGAGAAAATTTAGTTAAGAATCTTGGGACAGGAAGAAACTCAACGGATCATTATTCTTCTCAGCCTGAGGTAGTAGCAGCTACAGTTGCATTTGTGTCTAACAAATGGCTCTCTGGCATACCCAGGTATTTCCCGTGCTACAGACCTGATGCCCTCCCTGGTAATCACAATCTCACTTCTTCTGCATCTAGTACAAATCTTGTTTATTATCTGTCTATTAAATTTTGTTTCACACCCTCCCTAGGGAGCACAGAGAGCAAACTCACTCTTCAAAGATGCGCTGCAAAGCAAGATTGCTATCAGGTGCTGATAAACTGCTCCCCACCTTCCACTCAGTCTTTGGTATTTCAGATAAATGGCTTCAGATCACTCACTTATTCATTGTAGGACAGGCTTTCTAAATCTCTGATCATTTTTACAGCTTTCCCCTGAAGTCCCTCCAACTGGCATACACCCTTCTTGAAGTACAGACCTCAAAGCTTTACCTGTAAAGGATGAAAGGAATGCTCCCATGTCTTGTGAAACATACCTTAATTTATAAAACCAAATATAGCATTTGAATGTTTTGTCACAGCAGGATGTGTTAGGGACAAGATGTTACAGCTGACAAAGCTCTAGCTACTCTTCCACATGATTATTTTCCTACAGTTTTATGTCAGCACTATTTAGCAGCTATGTGGTTATTTCTGCTGAAAGCACCTTGCAGTTGACCCTGCTCAATTTCACCTTTGCTTTTTCAGACCCCTTTCAGTGTCGAACCCTCCCAACACATGGAGTCATCTGAGAAAAATGAGCAAACAGAACAGAAGTATGGTCTCTTCTGGTTATCATTACTCTTCAACCTTTTTCTAGACGCTTATAAAGAGATTTCCTACTTTTTCAAATATTCTTCTGAGATTCTAAAAATATTCTGATGGCTTCACAGTCCCTCACAGCTCCTCTTAAACCTCCTTAAATGCACTTTGAATAAGGATGTGTTTTCTGCTTCATCTTTCCAGTTTTTCACTTTCCCTTCTCCCCATGTATGTTCAAGTCCGACCATTATCAGCACTCAGATTTCACCAGATAAATTCTGGTGCTCTGCCATCAAGACCATCAGGACCTGTGAGTGTGTGAGTATCTAGCTTCTCTAAGTGCTACCAGACCTATTGCTCCTTAGTTTGAGGCTAAGATCTTGTCCCTTTGTTGCTGATTTTGATCATGATAGCAACCTTATAAGAGACAACCTTTCTGTGAAAATGGATGCCAGCAAAAAGGTAGGCACTTTTCACATCTTGTCTTGAAAGCATCTGCAATCAAAACATCTCTCTGTAACTGCCAAGTACATCTCTAAAAATACAATCTTGCATTACAGAGGGGGTCTGACTTCCTATAGTAGTATTTAAAAATGTAATTTAAAATTAGCTTTCAGAAATACTGGCTATGACATTTGATAATAATTTGAATTTAGAAATAATACACATCTGACTGTGGATAAGACTTAGCCCTGGCCTACCACTTACATTTACATTTAATTTTCAATTACAGTATATAAAATGTAAATATGCCCACAATAAAAAAAAAATTACTAAATTATTAGCTGTAATTTTGTTTTCTTATTTCAGTTCTCTCTGTTGGAGTGAATACTATGCCTTTATATTAATTTCATAAGACAACCTATAAATTGTTTTGCATAAGAAACACAACAAACAAGAATCAAAGCACATTTTTAGAAAGAAAAGTCTACCATGTCCTTATTTGCAAATATCACTTTCCAAAATAAACATGTCAAGCATATCTTGGGGCTATTGTTCTTTTAGCTTATGCAACATATCTTCTATCATGTCCTAAAGAGTTTTTGTGTCATTATACCCTTTTTTACATGTCATGAAGCACCGGGATCTTGCTTTGCAACTGCTTCTTCCTAGCAACAAATAATGATGGGACAATTTTTATTTTCCTAAAGAATCCAAGAGCAGGTTTGTTATTTGTTCATATAAGTTACTACTCAAAATTCAGAAGCCAGCATCCCAGGTAATGAACACAGAGCTTTGTGCTCTTGGAATATTTTGGATATACTCCCTAGTGTTTATGGTTTCACAGAGATTTTCTTCCACAGATATAATTTGCTTTTTCAAGCTTTCAGAGTTGCATTTTTCTCCAAAATTAGCCACTAAAGATATAAGCATTAAGCTATCTCCTTGCCTTTCTCATACAACAGCCAAAATCTGCACTGGAAGAGGTCACAGTAATTATTTTCATCTACCAAAGCATACCAAATGCTTAATGTTAATAAAAAATTGTCAACTTGCCATTGGACCAAGTAGCAGAATTTCTGAATGAAAAAACTCTTAAATGAGTCTCTGCAAGGTAAGAAGAACAAGTGATACTCTCATAAATCAATGGCTTTACTGCCAGCTCAAAAGAAGGACTGAAGAGAAGCTGTCTATGTGTCAGGGAGCACAAGACTGACACAGCAAGGCTCTACTTTGTTTCTGTGAGAATCTCACTGTGTATGCAATAGAGGAACCTTCACTGCATATAAAAACTCAGCTGCCCCTTGTCCACATCACTGATGTGATACAGGCAGAACCAGAACATTTTTGCACTGGAGTCCCAAAGCCTGGACTTCCTGGTCTCATATCTTACGACAGCCCAATTGCAAAGAATGATCACCTGCACGGACAGTGTGTGTGACAAACAGCAAAGGGTCTTCCACTTGGACTCCAAAAAATAGCTGTGATTTCTAGGAATTATGTTCATCATGTTCAGAGACACAAAACAAACAAACAAAAACTCCCCAGCTGACGAAGGAAAAGCAGTTATTCAAAGCCTGATGGACAGATGTTGGACAAATGTTCTAAAGTTAACAAATGGCAAGTCAAAGATAAAATACTATAGGGAAATTTCTTTTTGACAAATGTATTATTTCTTTTGTTTTAATGAAGGATAACAAAAATTTCATCTAGAATTTGGAATACTGAAAACAAAATGAGGATGACAGACCTGCAGAAAGGACTACTGTAGTCCAGCAAGGACTGGAAATAGCCGGACGAACAACTATTGCAATTAATCACTTTGGTGTTTGACTTCTAAGACAGCTATTCCCTTCAGATGTTCAGAGATGCCTTAATGTAACTATTTCCTTTTTTTTTTAACTAGTGGAAACAAAAGAATAATATTCACAACAACCTAAAATATTTTTTTAAATATGCTGCAGTGTGACATTTTATTTGCCACAAAATTGAATCTCTAAAGCTGCAGTCCGCCTTGTCTCTCCACCATGATTAGAAATGCAATGCCTTTCTCAGAAGACTTAAAATACTGTCTGCCCATGCTTAGGATTACAGGGCAAAAAGAGACAAGAAAAATGAAGAGACAGAAGTGAAGAGCTACAGCTCCTCATGCTATAAAAACTTAATTAAATACCATTTATTCTTTCAAAGGTGCTCTTCATGGCAATGCAATATTTTGCTGATGTGTGCTGTCTTCCAGACAGCAGATGTCTTGAGAAAGATCTGGACATCTAAAAACTATCAAGAAGACAGATCTTGCTACATAGATAATTAACTGAACTATAAAGGATGAAAACACTGTTCTGTAGTTTCACGTGACTAATTTGCACATTAGGCTTAATATTCAAGAAAGGATGAAGGGCTCCAAAGAAGGAAGTATAAGGATTTTCAGACTAGCCAGGTGAAATGAAAGACATTGTGTCAATAAACATATTTCACACAGCAGGCTAATCCCCAACTGTTGCATCAGGATGTCAATCAGGCTCCAGCAGTAGCTCTCACGCAACTGTTTAAAAATTATTATCAAAGTGGTGAAAGATAGAGCATAATAGTCATTCTCTAAAATTTACCTGAAGAATTTACAACAAGGATCAGCTAGGCAGAGGAAAAAGGCCAAGAAAACTGCCACTTCCTGGGAAATTCTCACTACTCCACTAAGAAACAGGAAAAATTTGTTGGCCTCCTGTCTACAGAAAAGCTTTTTTCCACACTCAGCCCAGTAGTTTAGAAAATGATGCCACACTGTCTTTCCCTATCTTTTGATTTATAGTGTGTCTGGAAACAGTGATGAGACAATTAGCACTCACTACACTGTCTGCTGCATCTCCTGTCCTCCTGATGAAAACAACAATGGCAAACGTAGTGAAAGGGATCTGTAAATCTCCTTTTCATTCTTACACAGCCCTCTAGAATGGGGAGGGAAATGATGAAACCATTTTCTGACCCAGAAATTTACAACCTAGAGGAAAAAAGGAGTACAAAGGCATAATGACAAAATTATGAGACTTACTGTATTACATTTAGTCAGGAGAAAACTTTAGAACTGAAAAGAGAAGCTGGCCAAGATCCATGGGGAATTTTCCTCACACTTGGCATAGAAAAAAAAAAAAGGCACTTAGTCTTCAAGCTTTTAAAAATTGCAGAGAGTAAAAGGACACAGTGTCAAGTAGAATCCCAAAGCACACGCATCACAGTCTTTCATACAAGCCTGAAACAAAAGATGTTCCAAGAAACTTTTCAGCAGCATGCTGGAGATCATTATGTAACTGGGAAATCCATTTAGAAAGCAAGTTCCTTTGAAGCATTTCCACGAGGACGGGATAAATCAAGTACAGAATTTTTAAATGGTCTGCTTTACTGTCCCCCAGAAGGATGCCATATCAACCAAAGTTGGAGATGCATCCATCACTTATCCAACAGCTGAGCACAGAAATTAATATGCCCCATCTCTACAGGAAGCAATCAAAAAAAAAAAAAGGCCAACATCTTCCTTCTCTCTAATTTTCAGAAAAAAAATTAAGAGTTAAACCCGTGACGGTGACAACTACAGTATCAGGGGAATCTAGTAAGTCATGCTAACAGCTCTTGATTTGCAGAAAAAGCCTCAGAAATAACTTTGACCACAGCAAAAGGGCCAACACCTCACGACAGAATGATAAAAAACAAGCTCACACTGGAACACCATACCCTTTGATGTCTCTACTCAGAGCTGATGGAACTATCTAGGCAACTGGATAATAATACAAAATTCCTACCTAATTCAGAAAGGACAAGCACAGAAATTTCTGTCAATTGAAATGTCAATGATCTGCTTAGCTCCAAAGATGGTTGAATTTGGTCTGATGTGACACAATTTCATGGCACCATCTTCTGCCATTTAGCTGCAATTGTAATGAAAAAGATGATGGATTTATTTTCTTTCTCCACTGAAAACAAAAAGCAACCAACCAAAGCTTATTTTTTTGAAGCAAAATCTCCAGTTTGTTGGCATCTAAGCCAACCTGTACGTCTATCTTTCCCTGAGCTGCTGCTTTTGCGCTATTGCAGCCACAGTTCATTAAGATGAAATGTGTTCTGCTGAAGCTGCCTCATCAGTAAGTATTGCTGAAGCAATTTAGTAATGATTTTAATGCACAGTGCTGAATTTTTATAGCCATCTCAATTGGCTATTAAAATACAGCACTGCACTTTGAAATTGCTACTGCACCACTTCAGAAATAGTTAGCATGATGGAACTGCAGAAAGCAATGTTCATATCTGTGGAAACCTTACTCTTTGTGAAAAATTTCTGGAAAATTATACTTAAAATCTACT
Source organism: Irena cyanogastra (assembly GCA_013397155.1). Taxonomy (NCBI): domain Eukaryota; kingdom Metazoa; phylum Chordata; class Aves; order Passeriformes; family Irenidae; genus Irena; species Irena cyanogastra. The sequence goes on from VWZV01005224.1 coordinate 419,955, forward strand.
ATGAGATTAGATGCTCATTTTACATATGAACACAGGATTCTTCAGACCTGCTTGGAGAGTTCTTAAGAGCTTAATGGTTTCAAGGGAAAACCAGACAAAATACGTGCATCTAATATTGCTGCACAGTCTTCCCAGACATGTTGTTTACTTCTTTACTGCTAATGGAAAATGACAGTTAAATAGAAAAGGGGAAAATCATAGTTATCATGAAAATATAAAAGACTTCAAGCAAGTAATATCCTACAGCTCACAGGAGAGCTCCAGTTTTAAGTGAGACAACCAGCCAGAAGGAGGAATTTTGAATCCCTTTGAAATTATCCTTTTTGATTCGGAAAATAATTTCTTTAATGACTGACTACTAATCTCCAAGGATGGTTGAATTAAGTCTGATGTGAGGATAAGCTGATTCCAACACTTCCTGCCATTAAACTGCATTTTTAACAAAAAATGTAACAGATTACCTTCTTTCTCCACTAAAGACAAAACGGCTTTAGAAAAAAGCCTGAGAAACTAGAACTGAAGTGCCATTCTAATAATAACTATTACTTTGTGAAATTGTATACAAGAGCAACTTTTCCTCAGGAATGGAAGGAACCATTTCACAGAATCAATGTGGGATTTTTAAAGAAAAACTTCATATATGGTAACATACAAATGAGATGGCAAGTCTTTACTGACCAAAGGCAGATAATACACCTGGTATTTTATTTATACCATAAAGAAGAATATGATAATAGCAGCCGTATGCATTTATCATCACTTAAATTAAAGAACATGATTCTCAGGAAGAGAAATATAAAGGTGCAGATATAACCTACCACTTTTACCACATCATGCACTGGCAACACAAATGTGTCAAGACGTGGTTGGAAAACAGCAGAGGCATTTATAGCACTTTTATCATGGTGCTTTCTAATTTTATGATTTTCAAGAGAATATAATTTTCATATGATAAACTATCAAATATTTTTACATTAGACAATCCTAGCCTGCAAGGAAGCCATGCTTTTTAGTGATGTTAACTTACAAGTGATGGTTTGAGCCACTATCTTAAAACTGGAAAAATATGTATTAGTGTTTGATGGAGCACTTTCTGCTAATTGGAGGAAAGAAGAATTCCTTCAAGCAAAGACATTTCACAATAAATGGTATTTTTGGTGGTTTTCTATTTATACCTGAAGTAAGTGGAGCACTTAAATTAGAGTTGACAACCAAAATAGTTTGTTAAAACCAGACTTGAGAATGTTTGCCTGCTTCCTCATTTTTATAAAATTCTGTTTTTTAAGTTGCCCCATTTTGCTATGTTTTAGATAAGGATTCACAAAGCACAGAAGGAAGAAAACATTGAAAACCAGAAGTAAATTCACAGCTGATAAGACTGGAATTCTTCAAAGAAAACATTCTGTTCAAAATGTGAAAAAGTGATTTTATTGAAAACACTATGGACCTTACAAAACATTTCTTAATTTTTTAATTAAGAAAGTATCTGCCTAACTGCCATAAAACTCCCTATTGCCATATGCAAAAGTTTGCTATGGCATATTTAGTGTCTCTTAAATTAGAGAAAATAGATCATTAAAGTAGTAGAAGTGATAGCTGCAATAAAAAAAGAATAATAAAAAAAATGTACCATCATCAGTCTGAAGCAAGCACTTGCAATCAGTCATCAAACAGCAAGATCTGAAAGCTCTCACTGTTCTCTGAAATTGGTAAATAAATAATTGGGGTTCTTTGTTCACAAAAAGCCCCTTCTTTCATTTTAAGTGCTGTAGCTATTACCTGAGATAAAAAGGTAACTTTTGACTTTGCTTTGCTAGATAAAAGTCGTAAGTTTCCTCCTTTTCTTACTGAAAGCAGCACTTTTAATTTTTTTTAAATGAACCCTCTATTCTGCTATTCTGAATTGAACTTTTTTTTTAGCAGACATTTTGAAAGACACATAATTGAACCATGGTTTTGTGACTATTTCAGTTGTCACTGCAAGCTGGGATACTATCTATGCAACAGAACACACAAGATATTTCCAATAAAGCCATCAATCCAAATTAAAATATGTCTATTCTTAGGAAAAAAAAAGCATGAAGCTGTAGGAAACCAGAGACATCAGTGGACCAGAGGACATTTCAGTAACAATCAAAGATAAATCTACAGTGAAATCATACCTGATATTGATGGTGAAAAATCTCTGCATCTTCTCAAGAAAATCTCATTGCTTACCAGAGAGTTAAAAAATACACAAATTAAACCATACTGATTCTTTTCTTAGTATAGTAAGAAAGCTTCATTACTGTCCACTAACTTTATTCAGTGACATCAAGAATAAAACAAATAAGTTATGGGAAAAGAAAATCTACCATGTGCCACAGAGTCGCTTCAGTCCAGCACAGAACACAACGAAATGGGAACTCTGGAATTGGTTATGTCCAATGATGTAGTCTAACATTTAGACAGATATATATAACTCTCAAAATAAATGCACATGATGCCCTTTATATTAATGCTATTCTATGTCTGGTTTAGCAGCTTAGTCTTTGTTGATTAAGGAATTTAAGATAAGAAGAATAGCCATCCAGAGGGAGATACAGAATGGGGCTGAACAGTGCTTAAGAGATGCCTTAATTTTTAATCTGAAGCCCCAAAATATAATCACACTCCAAGCGGATTAAAAGAAAAGTTTTTATATGGCCCTAATTCTGAGAGGAGAAAGAGTAGAGAATTAAGTGCCCCAAGACACGTTTTAGTGCCCAAAGCAGTGTGGGGTGGACCTCATGAGAATGTGTCACTGGCTGAATTCATCAGGAATGCACAAAAAGCATGCTTTTAGAAACCAAAAAGAGACAGAGCTGCTGGTCTGTCCAGAGCCTTGTCATCTAAAGTGTTGTGAACAGAAGGGCAGCTCCAGTCATTGCAGCAAGATCCTGACACAGCTCAAACACTGCAATGATAGGCACTATTACCATGAAGGGAGAGGGAGTGAGAAAGTAATCCTGTTTCTCTGTGACTTAATACTCAAGCCACCAGAATATCCAGATAGCAAAATTAGCTGTCCTTTATGTTGTTCCTGTTTTTGGGTGTTTTTAAGTCTGACATTTCTCCTCTCAAGTTTTCTGGTACTCAGCTGTTCCGCTTCACATACCCTGAACTTAATATTTGCAGTTTTGATGTCACTTAGGACATCACATTTCCTACAGAAGTGAGGTCAAAAGTTTGTTATCTGATCCAACACTGCTGTAGTTACAAGAATCCTTATTTTCTGCCTTTTTTTTCCCCCCTTCTGGTACATTATATCAGAGCTTAAATTATCAGCTAGGTCGGCAAGTAGCTAGGTAATATTTTACATGACCTTTTCTACAATGGTAGAAATAAATTTTTCTGCTGATCATTTAAAAAATGAAATAAAAAAGAATAAAGTTTAACTTCTATCACTTGTGCATCAGCATACTAATTGTGCATCACACTACTCAATCCTTCTGAGTTTAGTAAAAGTATATTTGGAGTATGATACCACAGCATGAAAATCTTGAGGTCAGTGGAACTACTTTGGTTTAAATCCTCCAGTCAAACGCAATGAAATGGGTCTGAACACTGGAAGCCCTGAACAGTGACTGAAGTTCACAATTCATTGCCCATACACAGTTCTTTGCAGGGTCTTACAGGAGGCTAATGCACAAGCTATATTGCAAAGCCAGACAGCACCATTAAACTTTGAAACATTGTTTTGAATGCCTGCATTTTGCTCCCCAGGAACAAACACTGCAGTGTGTGCAATCCATTCTCATTACTGCTGGTCTTGTTTCAATAGAGGGCAAGAAAAGCATACTACTTAATGACAGGATTTTCAGTAGTGTCTAAATCCCAGTGATTTAAATAAGAAAGTTGCAAGTATATCTTCCCTCTGTTACAGCGGTCAGCCACTGCAGAGATGCTGGCTGCTAAAATCTGCAGTGCCCTGGGAGTGACTGAAACAAACCATCTACTGTTGGCCACTCAATCCTTTGCAAAGCCACATAGTGAATTGTATGCCTGACTGAAGAGACATGCAAGAGGTATACATAAGACAATCTCCCAAGCACATGAAAGAGAAAAAGAGCCTGCAAGGATGACAGCTAGCAATTACCTTCAAGACACAGACTGTGGATATCTACCAGTATTTGCAATCAGGTGTGTCAAAGTGATGATCAGCTTTAAATGCCTACACAGCTGAAGCTCTCTTTGAACCCTTGATTTTCCTATTACACAACTCATTTGTGTCTTTGTTTACCTCTTCTCCCCACAAAAAAACCTAAAGGGTAACAGGTTTAACACCTCTGACACTAGGAGAGCCTTTTTGTTGAGCAGCAGAAACAACTGCGTGAGGATCTGCATTCAGAAGGGACCTCCTGGCAGCACACGACCATGCCCTTCCCCTGTCACACGCCCAGAGCCATCGCCAGACAATGCTTACTCAATATCTGATGCTTAAATTACATCTACCAAATGAATCAATGTCTTTTATATGGTGGTTGCTAGCTACAAAAATTAACACTCATTTAAAAAAACCCAACTAACCTCTGTGGACTAATAACGTGTAAAAGCCCTCGTCCTGAATATCTCAGATGAAATTAAAAGGACCTCTACATATAAAGCCTTGCAAATTTCCTTCTTTACCAACTTCAAGTGCTGAAAGATATAATCTACTACACATAGACAGGCAATTTAGGGATCTCTGAGTTTTCCTGGCATTACGGAAGCCAAGACTTGCTTTCATGTGGTAAATTTTCAGGGCAGTAAGGAACAAACTCAGTAAATGCTGGATTATATACCAACAAAGACACTCAGGAAAAGAACTGAAAAGATATTTGCTACTCCAAATTTAGCATGGAACAACCTTCTTGTCTAAAAAGCAGAGTTTCTTTACTTTTTAAAAAAATAAACTTACTTTATTAATTTTGTGGGTAGGAAAGAAGGAACGGTGTGGAAGCTACCATGCTGGTTTTCAGACCCTCCCTTGAACATCAAAACATCTCCATTTCACTCAGAGAACTAAGAAACACTGTTTATATAAATACTAAGTGTTTCTTATGTGGCACAGTAATGGAGTGAAAGACCAGTTCACAGATAAATCACCTGAAATATGAGGACATAAGCACCACAGGAGTGACTACAGCCAAGAGTCATGGGTTTTATCCTCAACTTCTGCTAAGAGTTTGATGCCTCTCAACAGATAATTTTTTCATGAAAGATTTTTAAAAAATCAAAGGAAAAATGCTCTAGATATTAAAAATAGTATTGGTAAGGTTTTCATCTCAATTACGAATTATTTATTGTCTTAATTTTGCTTTTTTTATCTGTAAAATACAGAAAGCCTAACAGAGCATTCTTCCTTATTGCCTGAACTATGAAGGTAAAACCCCTGGCTTTTGCAGAAAACTAGACCATTAACTTCTTTTTTATCCAAGTTTCCAGCTAACTTGTTTCTATAAAGGTGAAAATATAAAAAAAAACCCAACAACTTAACAATAAAATTATTTATATCACTTATCTGTAGTAAACATCATATAAGAATATAGATACAAAATCATATTTTCAGCGGTAAGCAGCAGCAGTTCTTTAGCTTTCCCTAAAAGGCACTTTTTTGGTATCCATTCTGTTTTATGAAAATAATTATAAAAAGAAATAGTTTCGGGCATACACTCAAAACAAACACGACACAAACCTATTATTAGATAATGATTGCCTCTCTTTCCGTTTTCACAATGTAGCAAAAATTTGGTCACGGTGAATAATTTTTACTGCTTCATCACAACCAGAAAGGACAAGTCCATTTTAGTTTCTTTAGCCTTAGGTCTCTCAAAATGACTATCATATCACACACTCAGTTTAATTCCAAATCTTTAAAAACACTGCCTGCACTTCTACTCTGAGTTCACATGCATACAAAGTACCACTAGAAATGCTTTTTTTGTTAGAAAAACAATCTAGAATCGTAACTGACCGCAAGAATCCAGACTTTTAGGGATTTACCATCAGATGCATGTTTAAATATACCTTACTCTTTTCCAAGAGCAAAGCATAATGAATACACTGCAGTGTCAAAGAGTGCACTGTTTTCACTATCTTTGCTGAGAATTAGAGGTCAATCTCAACATTATGTCTCAACATATTAAATATACTCTACTACTGCTATAAAAAAACCTTATGGAGAAGCATACTATAATATTCACATGAGGGGACATGTAAGGGAGAACACTGAAATAGCTGCACATTATTCACTATAGATAAAACAGGGAGAGTAATCCCATGTGCACTGCATATATAAAGATACATGCAAATGTCTTCATTTCATATATATTTATTTATCAAGGACCTGCTTATGAAACAGCTATTATGGATCAAAAAATAATTAACTGCTGTTCATTCTATTCACATGTACTGTGAAAAAATCAATTTTCATTGTCCAGAAATTAGCTATGAAGAAAAATGTTTGTAGAAAGGAATTTGGTTTTTTGTTCTGTAACCAGAAGGTTCTGCTGGAAATGATAAAGCTCATTTAGACTAGTGAAGGTTTTGTGCTAAATTTCCACATAATTCTGTTGAAGAATAAAATAAAATTCTTCTATGGATCTGGGTAAGTTGATATTCTTGTCTTCATGTTCCAAGGATAACTAGAGAAAAACATAATTAAAATAGAGAGGGCAAGCTGGATAATCAAAAAGCCTTCTGAAAAGAGGAAGAATTCAGAAACTCCACGTTCAACAGCACCATAACTCAAAGGTATGAGTAGAGGAACTTTAGAGGTAGTATATGTGCTGCCACATAGCATCTCTGTGTGTCTTTAGAAGGTAATGACGTCTCTCTGCAGTAAACATCGAACAAAGCAAACCACAACTCCTTGAACTTTATATTCCAGGAAGAGATGCAACCACAAATCCAGGTTCTACCAGCCTAAATGAACTACACTTCAGTATTTGACAGGTCAACCACTTACTAAATCAACAAGGTCAGATGCCATTTAAGCGACAAGAGAGGTTAAACACCAAGTTTAAAATGGACATCTTTTAATTTTCTTATCTACCTTTCGGTCCTTTGAACAACTTGATCTCTACGACGGTCTCCAGTATAGGTCTTCTTCGGCGGACGTACAGTCGCACTATGGAACCAGCCTCCTTCAGGGCCTCCACGGCTTTGCTGTGTGACACCTCCGACACGTCAACCTCGTTCACTCGCAAGATGCAATCGTTGACCCTACAAGAACAACAAAGAACCACAGGTACTAAATGCTTCCGCTGTTGCTTTGGACTGAACACAGTCTTGTCAGCGGTGCTGTACAATGAAGACTACTTCTCTGGGAATCACAGAATCGTGGAATATGATGAGCTGGAAGGGACCCACAAGGATCATCAAGTCCATGCTGCCAGATGATAGATTTAATGCAATATGCTTCACAAGCAATGAGACAGAGCTCTCAGTGCTTCCAAAAGACATACCTCACTCAATCTGGAGTCTACCTAGTAACTCACACCTACCATCTTCCTTCATAAATTGGGGTTACATGCACTATAGTGATAAAAATCAATAATAACTTGTCTTTACAGACTTCATTAAAACAGTTTTGACTAAACAATATAATTGCTTTAAAACACTCATGCTGCATGCTAGTACTACAGACCATAGTAAGGACAACTATGGTTGCTTTTAAGGAAATCTCATAGTGTGATACAAAAGCTGTCATATTAAAAATGCTCTCCTACTAAAAGCAGATAATTTAAAAGAGAATGCTTGATGCTAATTAATTTACTCACGTTAAATTCTTTATGTTTTCATCTTGTGGACTGTAGGCCACAAGATCTGTGGTATGGTAATCACATTTTCTTTTTTATTAAAATATAAATAAAATTCCCTCATAGTCTTACTTTGAGGATTTACTACAGTATCTGAGGATGAACATATAATCACCCTCAGTGTCTGGTTAGATGGAGCTGCATTCTCCTTATCAGATAGATTTGTCCTAGTTGGAAAGGAAATCTACAATTTAAGAACAGTAAAATCTATCTCCAAAGCAGCAGGCTAATAACTTAACTACTGGGCCATCCTTTCTTTGCAAATGGGGACAAGTCAAAAGAACAAATTCCCAAGAACTAGATTAAATGAGACTAGATTAAATGTACTGCTCTTGTGCAGTACATTTGCTGTGAGATGCCTCTAAGTATTTTGGGTACAGAAGAAAAAAGCATATTGTAAACGAATGTGTTCTTCTGCATGTCTCAAAGGACAATCAGCAAAGCAAATATGGGTTGCTAAAAATACTTCCATTTCTGCTAGTTTCTATACATAAAAACCAACTAACAAATGTTACTCTTTACAGCAAAAGAGCACTTGAGCTGGGTATTGATTAGAAGTCTTAGCACATGGAGGAAGAATGAAACTTTACCTAAATTTATCAGAATTCTGAGAATTTAGGATGGTTTTTGTCATGTTCTTGTGCTGCTGCTTTTGTTTAAAACAAACTCAAATCAAAACAACAAAAGTACACAGTCATTTGAAACTGGTCAAACTTGGAAAGGACACAAAGCTCATGCTTCCCTTCTGAGAAAAAGTATTGTATCACCAAGTTTCTAGATATCATTCAAAGGTTGGGTTTGGTGTTTTACTTCAACGCTGGAAGCTTCCATGGTTGGAAAGGGCTTTAAGCAATCTGGTCTAATGGAAAGTGTCACTGCCCAAAGCTGGGAATGATGAAACTAAAGGATCTTTATAGTCCCTTCCAATCCAAACCAAAGTATGCTACTATGATTCTATGCCTTTCCACACCTTTTTTTCTCCCTCCTAAGGAGGTTAATTTTTCTTTTTTTTTAATAAATAAATACAATATTCAAGAACATGCATGCATAGGCTGCAACAAAATAAACCTAAAAGGATAATTGCAAAAAAGTCAGTAAATCCAGTTTAAGAAAATTCTTTCAGATTATTAAGTGCATGGTCTCACCCGTTAGGGATAAAACCATTCTGCCCTTGCAAGCAGCTCTCCAATGCATTATCCTGGCTTTATATTAATGTGCCAAGTCTATGGCAACATTTGATTTTTGTGATTTCTTTTCTCATTTATTGGTGGATATGCCCTATACGTGTAAGTTAGTTTCAGACGTTGACAGACCTGTGCCCAGGGGAAGATCTGCCTCACAACACAAGATAGCACAAGTCCAATAGAAGAGATCCTAGTAGTTTCACCATTACATACAGTAGTTGTATTGTCATATAATCAGAGAAAAGTTTGGGTTGGGAGGGACCTCATACATCTTAGCTTTTTGGGCTGCCAGTGCACATTGCCAGGTCATGTTGAGCTTCTCACCCATCAATATCTCCAAGCAGTTCTCCTCAGGCCTGCTCTCAAATATTATGCATACACCTAATTTAATTAAGGTCTGTAGAATCCCCCACAAAGGTAACAAATTAAAATGAGTTAGGCAGCTCTTCATATGGCACACTGTCTCATCTAAGTTCTTTAACATAATGAACATATTCTACAAAACTTTCGTAATATAAATTAGATATGAAGAACCCAGGATAGTTAAATATAGAACACATACAAAATCATTCAAAACAGTTACAACTGACAGAAGAAATATCAGAGATACTTTGTTAAGGGGAAAGTTCAGGGTCTCAGAGGTTTACCAATTGTTGTTGTTATCTTCAAAGCAGATAAGAGCTTGTATTGAGGAAAAAAAATCTCTATTTTTAAGGGTTTAAACTTCACTATATTCATCTGAGTTTGATTTTTACTGTTTTCAAGAAACTGCAGACATCCTTGGGAAGCCAATAAACGCTTCAGTCAACTTGTAAGTAAAGAAGACAAGTACAATCCTTAGGCACTTACTGGACATATAGTAGGTGACAACTGGTAATGATCATTCTGTTCCCCTGCTCTGTGCAATATGGTGCCCTGGAGGGAAACCCAAAGCAGCGTAGTGTGGCAGCTAAGAGCCCCAGAAGACCAAATGGTCCTGCCAACACACATTAGCCCACTTGCAGCTCCATAAGAAAGCTAACTGGAGCTAACTATAGGCTGAAGAACAATAATCTGTACTCCGTGGATCAACATCATGATACTAAATCCTGTAGTAATCCACAGGTCTAAGTTCTCATCCAGACACCTCCAGCTGAGCTGTATTAGTGGGATAACGCTGCTTTTCAAAAGTAGAGTTACAATGCTTTCCACTGCAGAATGGCCAGCATTCATAGATTCTTTCTAACCAAAGCTAACTGATTTTTTTTTAGTTGCCTCCTCAGAAAAACTCAAATTGATATGGAATTTCTTTATTCTTTAGCCAGAGCATAGAAATCAAGGTAAAAATAGTTATAATGTGAGAATGAGTGCAAAACTATGGAATATATCAAGTAAATATACGCTCCCATATATCAGTATGGAGATATTAGATAGGCTACAAAAGTAAGACAAAGAAACACTAAACTTTCTCTTTATCCTTTGCTCCTTTTCTCACCTTTTTAGCCTAAGTTTCCCTACAAAACTGTTGATATTTTCTCCCTTCCAGAACTCACAAGAGCACAGCACCTTAAGCAAGAACACAGGATTCTAGGTTGCAAGCTGAAAGGATTATTATCTTTTCTTCAGGAGGTCAGCAAATAATTATAATTACATTATATGACCCTAAGAGAATATGTCTAGTCCATTAGTTAGAGAAGGATGATTCCTACTTGCCTTTTTTTTTTAATTCTATACACACCCTTCCTATTCCGTAATAACTAGAATATACAGCACATGAGGTAAAAAATGTACATTTTGATACCGGCTCATATAACTTGCTTCCAAGAGGAAATTTTTTAAATTTTCACTAAGAATTCAGAATAAAGGATAACACATTTAATACAGCAGTCTTCAGATCTGTTTTTAAAATCACAGAATACAGAGCTAACACTAAATGCCAATGACATGCATGCACCTTAGGGCATAGTTTCCTTATGTATAATGATCCTTACAGACATGATCCAATTTCTGTAGCAAATTCATGTATACTCTTAGACCCCTTCCTGACATTGTAAAGTACTGTAAAACTACTTCTATGTCTATTTCAAAAATAAAGAGAAAGAATTTATCAGTGCAAGAAAATCTCTGTCTGTTTCTGAAAGCTGGAGGGGAACTAGTGCTTATGAAAATGTCTGATGAAGGTAACAGCCAATCTTGCCTCAAAATTTGACACTTATGTGATTTATAATGAAATTCCAAATATCTCATGGTTACTACTGAAAATACTACTTGATAAAACTTATGATGGGGGGAGGGGTTTGTAACTTACAAATGACAGAGCAGAATTAGAACCGAACTTAACAATAATTTGAAATCCTAAAATTGATTTTGATTTAAAAATATGTGGAAATATTGGTGCAATAAAATGGCAAACCCAACTGTACTTAACATGAAGGCACTATTTGAAGTATTGAAGATAACCTATGCTTCTAACAAGAACAGACTTGTCTTTACTTCTGAGGAAAATAAATAAGGACTAAACCCACAATTTCTGAGCAAAAAACATCATCATTCAAACCTCTGAATCAATGGCATTAATCTATTGCACTGAAATAAGTTCAATAAAATATAAGCTTTTCCGCAATAATGCTGGCCTGGTGCCATCCCAGCTCTTTGTGCACAACCTCCACCAGGTTCTTCTTTCATAGTCTACAAATGTAGGATTAAAACCTCACCCGCATCCCACTTCCTTTGTCTCCTCTTTACAGTCTAAATAATCTTTCCAGAGGAGAGTCTACACCTTCTTGGCTCATCTCAAAGAGGAACTAGCCCTCATTGCAGCCCCCAGGCATACTCAGCACAAACACTGGATAACCAAACAAAGCAGTCTCCTGCCTGTTCCTGGCTGCACTCGCCCTTGCAACAAGTCTTCAGAAGCGAGAGTTGAAAGGCAGTAACCTCAACCAAGCACAAAGGCAGCTCTGTGTGTGTGTATGTGTGCAGAGACAGGAACTAAACTCTTGCACAGCATTTCCCTAAGTAGATTCACCCAGGCAGATGGTTTCTCCCCTTGCACTGGCAAGCCAGTTCCAGTGTGTTGGCCCCGGGAGCCCAAAGGTTGGTGGATGGCTGAGCCAACAAGCTTTGCTGAAAAGCAAAACACACACTCATATCAGCAACTGGAATGATTATCATCCCAGAGGCTGAAATTAGAAAAAAAAAAAAAAAAAAACAACCAAAAAACCAAAAAAGTATGTGTGCAGATTATACTACAATATAATGGAAACCCACTCTGTCGTATAGCACACCACCTGTTCAGCCCACAGCCTCCAAAGCCCATAAGGTTTTGGAGGGGGACCTGAAACTTTGTTGGCTATCCCCAAAGTTCACTCCTTTGAATTTTTTCAGTGTTTTGGGTGTAGAAAATAGCCATTTACCCTTCCAAGTGAAAGTGATCTCTTTGTGGATTCCTGCATAAATGGCAGAAGGTGAAAGATGTGGAAGAGCATGAGTAAAAGTTTGCCTGTGCGGAACTAGCTCACGCCCTCTAGATCAGGGCAGTCCCAGTCACTTTTCTCATTCCCATATCCAGGGACACACTAGCACTAAGTCCTACTTCTTGCACTCCCAAAGTTTGCATGAGAAATAAAAAAGTACAAATGAAATTCCTCCTTTGTACAGCAGGAGTCCAGTGATAGTTTTGGAGGTTAAAGTGCCTGCTATAATGCAGTCAAGAATTTCAGATCACATCCAGGGAGGCTATAGGTCCTACCACCATGATCTGCAGGTGTCCTACCTACAGAGGACTTTGAGCTTAATTTCACTTCCAGAACAGACACCAGAGCTCAAATTGTCAGGGAATAACTCTGATTTTAGGAAACACTTCTGAATTTCAGAGTATGTTATTGCTTGAAATGACTGTGTTTCCATACCCTGTTAGAGACATGACCTTGCTGAGATCTGAGACACAACCAGCACAGCCACAGAACTGTCATAAGACATTTACATTCCTTGTCCTTTACTACTGCTTTAGTTACCCACATTTTTTTTTTAAACAGCCTCTTAATGAAATGCCAGTGTATTAAAGAGTTTGAATTTAAAACCCAAGTGCCTGGCTATAACATCAGTAAAAATATTCGCAGAGCACTTCCTTATCATATATGGCGTCTCTTTATCCCTCTGCTTGTGTTTCATTTATGACTCTAAATTCTATTTTTGAAGCTGTAAGTCAGAAACAGACAGCATACTGCACTATATAATTAGGAATGGAAAAGTCCCTGCAGCCTTTAGACTCTTAGAAGAAAATATATTTAGAAGCTTGAATATGTTCCTATTCACACAGTTTCAATGGAGGATGCATCAGCATTTCCTTTTTTTTAAATTCTCTCTCCTTTTTTCTTAAAGGCCTTAAACTCAGCCACAAAATTGGCTAAAAAGCAGTTTATTTATTGCTTAAAGGACTTTGGATCCTTTCTGCATTCCACTCTGTTTCTGAGAACTTCCTGGACAAAGCTGGGGCTCTGTTTGAGTTAACCCTTTTTGCTGGCCCAAAGAGATCCTTTTCTCCTTTTAGGTGGAATGTCTTTGGAATGCCTTTATCAGAGGATGCCTGTTTTAGGGAGTATATATATTTATATTTATATTTATATTTATATTTATATTTATATTTATATATATACACACACCTCTTGGCTGAAAGTATTCCCCAACCTAATATCTGGAATCTGACCTCAAAGACACATCACATTACATCAAAACTGGCACAGTGAGATCCCATGCAGAGACATCCAAGCCAGCACAGACACTGACAGAGTAGATCTAGAGTAGAAATCCAGCCAGATCAATATCTTCCATATGTCTACAGCCAATTACCACAGGTAAATGGCAATATTAATGCAGCTCTGCAATGTTGAGTTCATTTAGCACTACCTTGCGCTCCTGCACATCCTGACATGCAGTGATTGATTTCAAGAGGGGACCATTAGTGGCTCCCAACATGAACAGAAATAAAAAAGAGAGCAGTCACAAACCTTTAGTACAAAACCCTGTTCAGCACATTAAAACCTTGGTCCCTGGTAGCAGGATTGCTGCAGGCACACACCGAGGCAGCAAGGCAGGACAGCCAGCAAGGAGACCTGCACTGGAGCTGCCCTGCTGAACCTTCTGACCACATGCCCAAACACCCACTGGCTCACACAGAGATCCAGCCCTTAGCCTCATGGAGACAGTGCTGCCCCTATGGCCAGAATGATCCTGCTACAGGGAAGCTCGGAGCTAAAATGTGTGGAATAAGGTGTTTGCTCATCTAAAAGATAAAAGCTACACGAAATTATAAACAAGACCAGGGCTCCATCTAGTCTGGAGTTTCTTTCCAATTTTGGCCTTAGCAGATGGTAAAGGAAAAATTCTAACACAATTTTTTACCCAGCCCAGCACACATTTTCAGCCGCTGGATTTTCCTGAGCCAAAAATACTTTTTTTCTTTTTTCCATTTAATATCCCAGGATAATTTTTTTTACACAAATTTAACCTTTTTCAAAACTCACGTAAACTCAACATCCCCAGCGTTTTTTATCAATGAATCTCACAGCTTCGCTACCAGTTAAAAAATTCTCCTTGTGGTTATTTCAACCTACTGTTTATTAGCTGCATTTAATGTCCCCAAATCTTTCTGTAAGGAGAGCGAACACAGATTCCCTGGTCATCATAATCTCCTACATATGACACCTGATTTTTCATCCTAAAAGGCCTTGCTAGACAAGCTCTTCAAGCCAAAGGCATATAGCTGAACTACCGGTAACACTGATTTAATTTCAAAGATGGAAGCACTACCACTCATCTTTCTATATATCTGAATGCCTCTTGGCTGTAACACCTACAGATTTACAGCTGAAATCTGAAATAAAATTGAAAGTTAAGGTCCATTTTTTTAATGATTTTTTTTTCTTGACAAAATGACATTGGTTTATGCTGAACAAATTTTCCAGTTAAGAAAAAAAATTAATCTAATAAACTCTGAATGAAAACAAAATTGAATAAACAAAACAATTAGGCAGTCAGAGAAACAAAAATCAAAACAACAATCTGCTGTCTCCAATGTCATCTCAGAAAAACACTTTTCATTTCCTGTTTTCCATCACTGAAACTGTTGCACTTTGTATAATGTAATGCTCTCTTTAGATTGCAGTCTTAGTATCCCATTCCTAAATTCTAAATCAGCTCCTCAACAGGGGAGCATCCTCAATAGCAAGATGGCAGAAAATCTGTCTGCTGCTTTGACTTGATGAAACCCTTACATACATTACAGAAATTTACAAGAGCACATAGTGACAGGCCAGAGGGTAATGCCTTTAAACTGAAAGAGGGTAGATTTAGATTAGATATTGAGAAGACTCTGTGGAAACACCCTTTAATGTAAGGGTAGTGAGGTGCAGGTTGCCCAGAGAAGCTGTGGATGCCCCACCCCTGGAAGTGTTCAATACCAGGTTGGATGGAGCTCTGAGCAACTTGGTCTAGTGAAGGTGTCCCTGTCCATGGCAGGGGGGTTGGAACTAGGGGATCTTTGGACCTTTCAACCCAAACCATTCCATGATTCTATGTGATGAACTCTAACAACCATAGTAATGTATGCAGGTCCATCTAAGACTGCTGTTGAGCTGTCCTCAGGGCATCTATAAAAAGAAGACCCTGGTCTACAGCCTCTACCTCGCTTTCAAAACACCACACCAACCTTTCACTGCAAGGTTGCTCTGGCCCAAGTGACCTTTACTTGTCTTTGACAAAGTGAAAGAACCTTGGGAGGAAAAAATAAAATACATTGATTTCACAGCTCCTCCAGTTTAGTGGTCTGACTACTCCTCTGGAAGCTGGAGCCTCAAACTCCCCAGACAGAGGACAGCGAATGCAGGTTCCCCCTGAAGGTGATTTTTGCCACTACTTTTGTGAATGAAGGTCGCCCTGATTTGCTCTTTCCCTTTGGCACTTAAAAGCAATTTGGACCTAATTTTGTACCAAAAAAAGTTTGCTCAGCTTCAGTATAATATTCTCAAGTCTTCTTAGACCTGGAATTTGAAGACAGCAAAACTTATGCAGTGATGCAGCCTAGCACTCCATTGAGAAATGATCGCAGAGGGAATGGAGAGTTAAAAAAATAGGTTATTTAAATTATTACAAGCCAAATAAAGAAACAGTGTAATTTAAATATGTTGACACATGCACTCAAAACTTTTAAAAATTTACTGCTGCCAAATTCGCTAAGTATTTGTATTTTAAATTATTGATTAAAAAAAAAACAAACAAAAGCACTCGGCAAGGAGATTCAAGGCAATTTTTAGCTGTAGGAATGAATTTCCTACAGAAATGTCAAAACTAATACCATGCAATGAGTATTCATATAATTTAAGAAACTTTAGCTTCAAATAATAATATTTCTTATGAAAATGATTATAATAATAGTGTCACACTATTGATTTCTAAATCAATATTAATTTTGAAATTTGGTACAATATTGACTTGGTATTATTTCAAATCTACTCATAAAGACAGAATGCAAGATGGTCAATAATATTCAGGTGCTAAAAACGTCAGTGAATTCTAAATCAGCTCCAAATGTAATTCTCTAAATCCTCGCCATTGGAAAAAAAAAAACAAAAAAACAGTCCATGCAGATAAAATTTCTCATATATCTACTTGATGGCTGAACCAACAACAATAATAAAAAGAAGTGCCATTCTTTCTGTGTCTGATAAAAATCAGAGAGGTTAAAAATATTTCACATACAAGCCCCATGCAGCGCAAGGAGAGAAGCAAAATCCCACTCAGTCTGATGCCTCCCAGAAGAGCTGCATCTCCTAATGCATGCTTAGAGCATGGGGAGTAATTATTAACTATATGGTATAGTTATTAACCATATTAACTATATGGTAGCTCATCTCATAGGGTGTAGCTATATGGGCTTGAGGGAGGAGCAGCTGATACCCATTCTATCTGCACACAGACTCAAGCATAAACTTCTAGAATAAAAGTCAAGTTTAAGTAAGTCTACAACAGAAGGACCTCTTCATTCATCATTTATTTCCCTTTATCACAAACATCCTGAAAGAAGAATTATATCCTGTCACTGTATAATGATTTTGGAGGTACAGATGTTCTAAATAATTTATAATGAAATTATTTTCTGTGCCATCAAGCTCTCAGTTATTGCTTGGCCAGAATAACTCAAGGCAAATTAACTCTCTTGCTAGGTAAGCCACACCTGTGGTAATTTTGTACAGAGTTTATGATCTTACACTTCCCACATTATTCATTTTAAAAAGTCCTCTGCATAATTAGCATCCACTTCAAACAGAGTTTGGGACTCCAATACACAAACGTATGTCAAGGTAAAGCTGCTGGGTTGAAAATGAACCAGACACACAAGTATAAAAGACAAATCAAAACAATTGTCCAAACATAGAAGACCATTCTGCACTTTGCAGACCTGATTCCCACCTCAACTTAGTGGAAATGAAGCACGACTTTACTAAAAGCAAAGGATTTGCAGCAGTGCAGCACAGACACAGGCACAAGGAGACTCAGGCCAGCAGCTCCAGCAGGTAACGCCTGCAGACACTGCCCAGCCAGCAGGGAAGCACAGCTAGGACAGGGCAGGAAGGGGAGGGGGCATGCAAAGGGTGGGCAGGATGCTGGGACTCGCAGGGGTTCCATAAGCGTTCTCTTAAATGGGTTCAAACTTGTATCAAATTTTCTTTATTAAACTCTTGCAAGATCTATAGGAACTAATGTTTACTTTTCTATTGCCCTCTCCCAAAATATTCTCCCACCCTGCATTTCTTCTCCCTCTATATTTGTCATCCAGCTCAATCCTCAGTTTTGATAGCCTTTGCTCTTACCACATTTTTCCATTTCTCTGTCCGTTCTCTAACTCCCAAGTTATCCTCAGTCTCTCTGCGTCTCGTCTCCTGCCACTGCCATGAACGATGCTTTCCTTCGGAAACTACTCCTACTAGCAACCGAGTGCTGGAACTCCCAGTACATCCAGCCCCTGCTGCTGGCTCGGCTCAATCCGGGCGGCTCTGGCAGCCTCTAATGGTGGCCAGAAAGAAAATTGCTGCTCACAGGACAAGGAGTCATATCTGCCTGTCAACAGCTGAGGCTGGAGAGGAACAGTGGAGCAGTGAAGGACGAGCTGAAGGAGGCGTAGGTAGCTGTGGGGTGTTGTGAGAGGAGGGTGTTGGGATAAAGGAAAGGGAAAGAAAACAAATCTCTGTAAAGCCTAGGATGAATGAGGGCATCAGGAAGCAGCCAAACTCCTCCCAGCTGCAGGGCTGCTTGGCAGGTACCGGAAAGTGCCGCGGGCCAGGCGCTGTAGGTGTGGTAGAGAGCAGGGACAGCTCCGGCTTCGCAGCCCTGACTTACCCTCGGAGCCCTCTGGTCCGGCTGTCCCCAGCACCACGGGGACTGCGGGGCCCAGAGCCCAGGCCATGGCACCACCCTGGGCCAAGCTGCGGCGTGTCCAGCCAGGGGACAGCCAAGGTGCTGACTCGGATCAAGGTGTGCTTTGCCTGCTGAAGGCACTGAACTGCTCAGCTGTTCCTCAATCCAAGTTACAATCCTCCCAGCTGACACCAGCAGAGTCTGCGGCGCGTTCAGGTTTGTGCAGGAAAACCAGTTACAACAGATAACCCAGGAGGCAATCCCAGGTCCAGGATTTTTACAAGTACTTTTCATCTGGGGCTCTCAAAGGGCTTTGCAAATATGAACTCGTTTCAGCTTCACAACAACCCCCGTGAGGCAAAGATAATGATCACTGTATCCATTTCACAAATGGGGAAACAAGCACAAAAGAAGAAAAGTGTTACCAAAGATCAGGCCCAGCAAGTTAAACACAAAACGAAGCAGCACTGTGCTTGCACCGACAAGCAGAAAACCCTCCCTCCTGCTTTGGTGTGATTGGAATTGCTATTCCCAACATAGGTGCAGCCTTAAAACGAATGGAGGAGGAGAAAACATGTTGTTCAAGTTCAGTAAGAACCTCCACCAGCTTCAGAGCATCAGTACCATTAGGCTGCATACAACACAGCTGCAACTCAGAGTAGACTGCAAATAGGTGCCCCACAGAGAAAACGCCAAAGCTTGTTGCTTGTGTTGCTGTGATGTGGAGTAACACATAGGATGGCAAAACGTGAGCAGTACACCAAAACAAAGTTTTCCTATATCTTGCAAGTTAGACATTGAAATTCCCATATTCTGGAGAACCCCTGCTCTAATAGCTACAATAAAAGTGGAGTAAGGAATGTAACAACGATGAGATACTGCCAGAAAATATGGCTTGGCTAAAGTCTGAAAGTCCAAATTCTTTATGCAAACCACAGCCAGGAGTTTTGACAGAGTATGAACTGTCTCACCATGTACTAGTGGTTTTGGCTGTCAAAAAAAAAATGCTGACCAAGTTTTTTCTTAGAAGTTTTAAAATGAGATCTTTGCTGCTTAAAAGGAATTTAATTTTTTTTATGGTCACTCAAGTCAGTTTCTTTTTTAATCTAAAATATTATTTTCAGGTTTTGTGAAAATTGAAAGAAATGAAAAATTCAATAGCACCCCAAAGGGTTACTACACCTGTTGAGTACAGGAAGAGATGTGAAATATTTTTTCCTTGACTAATACTAGAGTACACAGAAAGCTGATGATTTCTAAGGTATGCAACCACAGAAATCTTCTTCCAGATGAACTGTCACTGAGCTATTTAAACTCATAACTGTGCAAACATGCTGATGAAATAATCACTTGGATTTGGCTGCATGGTGCTGTTCTGCTACTGCAGCACTCTGGGGCGACTGTAATTCAGGCAGGATAGGTAATAAAGGAACTCTGGAGAGAGACCTGTTAACCAGTTCAGTACCATTGCATGGAATTTCTAGTGCAATGGGCATTACATAAGCTAGAGTCCTAGTACCAGGCTAATTTGCTTAAGTGTTAGTCACAAGCAGTGGAATTCAATTAGTGGAAAACAGCTCAGAAATGTACAGGAGAGGGTACCGATGCTTTGTGCTACAAAAGAAAACTTCTATAAAAATGTCCATCACTCATGTCTATAAAGAGGTTCCTAAAATTCATCAGTTTCAAATACCACAATCCAGAGAGGTACCTTTTATTACTCATTAATTTCTACTCTCTATGCCTGACAATTCAGCTGTTAAAGCATAGTTTTACTTTCCTTGTATCTCATAAAAAGTATTTTACAGCCTACCACCTTATTTTCAAAATAGAAAAAGCATAATATAAATAACGATAAATAATACAGTATAAACCAATTCAGAAACACACTGGGGATCTGCAATACTGAACAAAGAATGCAAAATTCATGTAGGAAAACGAGAGAAAGAAGGATTCAGCCAACAAAAATTGAAGTACTGCAGACAACAGAGAACAAAATTACACGGTCCAATATTCCATTGATGATAAGACATATAAGTTGTTAACTTAAAATGTGAGCCATGGTAAGACGTTCAACTTTGAAAATTACGTATGAAAATCAGATTTGGATTTTGTGACCTGCCTTTTTTCCATGTAGATTGCCCGTGGTAATTTTTTTTTTTCAATTCCATGGTAGCTCAAAAAAGATACACACAGCTACACAGCAAACAGAGTTAATAAGATCAAACTTCATAACACAAACCAGGACAGAGTGAACAGTCAATAATTCATGATCTAATTTATGACTGTCTGCAAAGCAAGCATGTTTTGCCTAATAGGGTGAATGCCTCTCTATTAACTTACTGCTGAATTATGTACTGAACTAATAGCATTGTCAGAGGCCTGTAAACAGCGCAGATATGAATCAGTATTTTGTGGCAGCACCGTAATTATAACAACATCCTGATCAAGCCGTGTGCCGTTGCAACGTGCGTAGACCTGGTACTGATAGGCTTAGTACAAGATCAGAAGTTAACAGGGACTTAGGCAGCTCATCACTAAGCAGACACACTTCTGTTTTGATATATAAGGGTGGCGGAATAAAGCCAGTTCCCAAGCTGTACTAGAGGCACATGACATGCTTGTAAAGAACATGATCTCTCCTGAGATGGGCTCTTCTGTTAATCTGAAAAGGCCTCACAGCATCATTCTCAATTCAGTTTTTAGCAAGCAATCTAGAGCAACAAATGGACACCAAGGGGCAGCAACTGTGTGTCTGCTGCTGGAAAGATCTGGGCTTCAGACTTTTTCTCAGAGGCAAAGTGCAGCCCATGGGTTTCTGTTATCTAACCATCTCTCAGGAGGGGGCTCACTTCTGCTTCCTCTCCTCCCTATTTCTTTCCTTTGGGTTTCTCAGGTAAACTGCACACAATAGCAGTGTTTCTCAATTCCAGTTTTCAAGCTTTGAATTAATAGTATGAAATCACGATATTTCCTCTCTGTTTCATTTTAGTGAAATACAGACCTACTTTAAAATTTTGATCAGGACAAAGTATTTTTTTTCCCCCCACAAACATCCATGAGAAAGGGTCTTCAGAGTTCCTCTCTTGCTACATATAGCAAGCTAAATGTATAATCCTTGACACTTCACAGCAGGTTAGCTGACAACTGAAGAGAACACCACTCTAATTTGTTTAGAGCCTTTGCTGGTAGGCATTTAACTGAAGCCTTTAAGGCACAGAAACACGAGAGAAGGAATCACTACTCTATTCCAAGCTTTCTCCCTGATTTACTGGATGACTGAGGGTAAGTTATTTTGCTTCTTGTCTCCAGCCATTAGCATGTGTGTAACGTTCCTTTCCTCATAGCAAATCACTTTGAAAGCAGAGGGTGGGAGGGAAATCCAATGGGGAAAACTGACAGGGCAATGGTAGAACAATACTCCATGTCTAAAAAATGCTGCAGCTTTACAACACAAAACCTCCTAGCAATCAGTAACTAAAGAAAACGAAAGATACATTAACTAAGGAAAGATGACCAAGGCACAGCCTTAGAACATTTTAACCTATGATATTCAGCTAGCTGGTGGTAGCAGTGCTGTTTCTGATTAGTCTGCCATAGGTAACTCTCAATTGATCTGATTTTCTCAACCTGTTGAAGCTCTCCTTACAAATTCCACACTCTTAAGGAAAAACAATTGATAGGTTCACAAATGGGAAGAGACTGGAAATCAATATCCTAGAAGAAAGAATGAATGAAACAGCCACAGGTCTGGGCAGCTAACCAGGGCAATGTACATCCTCCCAGGCACAACCAATTTCCTCCCTTGGACTCAGCCCTCATATCAACCCTCCTTCCTCTTCAGTACAGCTCAGGCTTAAATACCAAAATAACCTCTGGTACAACATTAACCCCTGAAACTCAAGCTCAAGACTGTCCAAATCTATCTCACAGTCCTGTGAATTAACTCATTCATATTCTGTCACATTTGCAATAACTGACTTTAGTATCACTTTACAAGTATGACTTTATACTAGGTTCAGTAAGATTCCTGTGACCAAGTGATTGGTATAAAACATAAGATTTGAATTCTTGTTATATACAAGATTGTTTTAATTACTTTTTTAGATCCTAAGACCTTTTAAAACTCTAATTTTCAAACTTGTATTTTTCTGGAAGGAAAAGTGTATTTTTCATAGCAATACATAACAGTCATATGATCCTCTCATTCCTGTAGAGCAAGAAAGTTTTTTGAGAAAGCTACTTCTATCAAATCAAATTTAGACTGTGAGAAACTATAATCAGCAAGAGCGATTTTGGACTCAAAATAGTTTTGATTTATGATCATTAAAAATGTATTAATATTTTGTGAGTCTGTTCTCTTTTAAACTTGATCATAATTGAAAGATTTCCATCATTTTTTTAGTCATTTTCTTCCTCCCAGTAAAGTTCTGCCACTAAACTGTGCTTCTAGTTCCATAAGCTGATTCCTCTTTCTCACAGAATGATGGTTTTATATGTGTTGGCTTTTAGAAGCCAGAGGTTCACTTATGACTGACAAGCCAAAAGAAGTAACTACTAAATGTTATACTGAATTTCTTTGCTTTATGTAGGCAATTGAAACAAACAGGTTTTTTTTCTCTGACACAGACATAAATAAAATAAAAAAAGGCACTGAGCTGTAAGTACTGGAATTCTCTTTCTTCCAGAGAAGAAAAGAAGTCCAAATTCAGAGCTTCTTTATTAAAAAATAGATGTCTGCTGTGGAGACATCTCAAATTGCCAACTAAAACCACTACAGAGCCTATTAGGGGAACTTCTAAGTAACGCCCTGGAAGCATCTGCCACATGGTTAGGGAATGCTTCACTACTTGGGGTGAGAAAAAGGGGCTTCTCCCATGGCACTCTGCAGCACTATGTTAATCTGCCCTTTCCCTATAGGTCACTGCCCTTTGTCCTGCCCTTGTACTGCCCACCCCAGTGCCCACAGACCATTGGCCTCTGACCCTATACTTAACCCGGGTCACTGCACTGTTTTCTTGTCTTCTTGTCACTGGAACCCGTCAGCGTCACTCTATAATAAAGCTCGCTGGAACTCTAAACAGGAGACCCTCTCTGTCTTTCTCTGCTGACCTATCTGCAGGATGTGTGTGTGTGGATTTGGTGACTGTCTGTGCCTGTTCAAGTGGCTTTCTCAGAAGATGCTTTTGGAGAGGTAGCAGCAGACACCATCCATTTTCCATGCTGCTACAGGCTGCCCATGGACAACCAACATTAATGACATAGAAGAAGGAGTTTTTATGCATCAAAAGTCTTAAAAGATCAAAGTGTTGAGAGAAGCTCTCCTTTAACTCAGTGGGAATGACTGCTACTTCCAGAGGGTTTATATTCTCTATCTATCCCTGACTTGAAACTCAAATCTTCAGAGAAACATGGCATGAAGCATTCAGAGAAAAAATAATTGCCATTTAGTTCCAAGGTTATTATAGACCCATTTAGCTAAATAATTAAATCTCAAATTGTTCTTAAAATTCCATCAAATTATACATTCTATATTATTCACTGTATATAAACTTATACTATATCCACAGCTTTATTTTGCAAGATGAGGAGTTATCGTACTGACATAAATGTCTTCTAAAATTTGAGTTGCGCAGTGTGATGGTTCCTACAGTAGTTCTACAAGTCAGGGCATTTCAGGAAGAGTAGAGTATAAACACATCCATTAGTATTTCCTTGAGGAGAGCACTGGAGAGGGTGCTGACCACCCCTCTCTGGTGACCAGCAATAGGACATGAGGAAAAGGAATGAAGTTCTGGGGAAATTCTGATCAGACATGAGGAAAAGATTCTCCACTCAGAGCATCCCTGGAAGAGGCTTCCCAGTGAAGTGGCTGTGGCACCACACCTGACAGAGCTCAAGGAGCATCTGGACAATGCTCGCAGTTACATGGTCTAGTTTTAGTAGTACTCCTGAGGTAAGCAGGGTGTTGGACTCAATTATCCTTACGGGTCCCTTCCAACTTGAGATGTCATGTGGCTCTGTGCATGTCTGATTTTTGAAAGTTCAGGAAGTCTTTTAAAAGTGAATTTTTTATTAAGATGAGTGAAGTCTGATGTGTCTGATAATAATTGCTATTTTTTAAGCAGAGATATAGGTCATGAAGTGATACAAACCTGCACTACAAACTGTACCTACTGTCAATAAAAGTATTGTTCTCCACTAAAGAAACAATAATCACCTTTCTTTCAGTCTCACACTCAGGTTTTATTCACAAGAGTAATCTGCAGATTCAGAGAACAATTCAGGCTGGAAGGGATCTTTGGAGGTCATTTAGTTCCAATCTCCTGCCCAAAGCAGGACCAATTTGAAAGTTCAATTGTATAGTTTAGGACTTCATCCAGATGACTTTTGAACATCTTGGAGAAGAGAGATTCCATAATCTCATGGAATCACCAGTTACATTAAAGAGATCTTTTTTGTCCTCAGACACAACTGGAATTTTCCTCATTGCAACATGTGACTGTTGCTTCCAGTCTTTTCTTTGTGCATCTCTGCTCGCCTCGATGCTAGTTTTCAGTCCTGCCAGAGCACACTGCTGGCTTGGGCCAAATCAAAGAATCACAGTGTCATTTAAGTTGGCAAGTACCTCTTGAGAGCCCATTGTCAAACCCTCTTCGCTGAAGCAAGTTTACTTGCTTCAGGCTGTCCAGGAACACGTTTGGTCAGGTTTTAAATATCTCCAAGGATGGACACCCCACAACTTCTCTGAGTTACCCGTGTCCAGTAACACTTAGCATAAAAAACAGTTTCCTGATGATAAGATGAAATTTCATGTGCTTGTTGTCCACTGCTTCTTGGCCTGTCACTGGACACTACTGACAAAAGTCTGGCTTCTTTATCTTCATTCCCTCCCATCAGGTGTTTATACCTGATATTTATGTACCTGTAACTATACATCTATCACTGGAGAGCTATGCCTTCCTACGTGCAGTAAGCTGCATTTGCTTTTGTTGGGCTTAGGTAAAACTTCCTCCCCTGTCAACCCATGAACTCATGTAAAATATTCCCAAGGGTCTGGAGCATGAAGTCAATTTCTTACAGGTGGCTTTCACAGCCTTGCTGTTTGAAGAACTTCACTCAGCTAGGTTAGATCAAAGGGATGTCATGTAAAATGCAGTGGAAGTGATTTTACAGGCTTTTTTGATTAAAACCAGACAGCTGATATAGAAGGCAGTTCAGACAGCCTGCACTGCTATACAATGTAGAGTATCTGCTGGCAGAGTGTGAAGGAACAGCAGACAAAAAAGTATATATTTTTTCAGTCTACAAACACCAAACTCTCCTTCTCAGGTAATTGAAAATAGGGCTTTTGATAAGAAACCTATGTTATCACTACCCTTAGTAGTTGTTACTACATGTTGTTAGGCTGATGTTCCTATAGAGTGGCCCTAGCTGACAAACTCTCTGTTATGAAAAATTAATTATCATGTAAGTGAGTGAAGACTGCCCCAGGATATGGCCCTTCAGTGGCATATCAGTAATGACCACTGAAAACTCAATTTTAAGGTGTTCCTAAAAAGTGATAGGATTGAGACTTTGCAGCAAAGTGAAACCCATTTGCCAGATAAAACAAGGAAAGGAGGAATCTTTGTAAAATCTGAGAGTTGGAAGAATGACCATGGCAAATATATGTTTAAAACATTATATGAGTCTTAGTAATAAGATAACTATACTTGTACTGCTAAACTTTTATTACAAAACACAAAGTTTGCCACATCTAATCTTAAAAAGGATTATTGAATTGCCTTAGTATGTTATTTTTTGTGGGTTTAGGTCTATCCAAGATGTTTACAACAGAGACATAATAATGAGTTAAATCTACAGTAGTTATTTAATACAGAGATGAGTTATGAAATATTTGATTTTTTACAACGATAGCAGAATACTGCAATTGCTTCTGCCTTCTTAAGAGCTTAAACTAAAAATGGTTTCATATGTAATTAAAAATTCTACTAAAAAGACATCATTGTTTTTTGCAAGGAATTTTCTTTTTAGTAGAAAGGCAGTTTCAGGTTTAAGATCCCTTTATGTTTTTCATCATGTCTAATTCTATGGCATGATTTCCAAACACTGCTGTTTCTTCATGCTGTGTTTTCCATGAAGCTCATCTGGCCCAATCCAGACATTTACAGCACAGATCAATACAGCTGGACTAGGCAAAGAAACTCCTTTCCATTTGAGTCACCAATGAAAATATAGGCTCTTTTATTCTTCTGTTCTATTTTAGGCATTGACTTTAGGATGAAATGAATCACAACCCACAAATGCTTAGGTTTTTCTTAAAACTAGCTTAGGGGTAGATAGCTGCATTTTAGGCACAAAGTTACATGATATTAGTCATTACTTTTACCTGCAATCTTAGTTAAAACTAAGTTCTTCAGACACTGCCAACCACGACTCCTCATCACTATCATAGTAAAAAAAGTAATTTCCAAAATCAAATTATTACTGTAGCATAAGAAACATCCCAGACTGGCTCTTTAAACTGGCCAATTCCCCTTACTTTTAGCTTTCAATTAAAGGAAAAGGCTTCAGGAAAAATGTTGCTACCATCTGGTACATTCTATGAATTTTAGACCATCTATTTTTGGCAATGGCCCTCAGAGCCGATTTCAGTGCTGAGACCATGAAAGCATCAGAATTTTATCCCAAGTTTTTCCAGTTAAATTGGCTTTTTGGAACATTAGCAGGTTGCGCAACCAACAGTAAGGTGGCAGCCTCTGTGATGTATGGAAGCCTTTCTGCATTCAGCCCATAAGGAAAGACAGGCACAAGAACTTCTGTGGTTCCTCTTGTTTAAGGGACATGCTGCCATGTATTTGAGAACCCCATCAAGTGATGTGTGTGTTTGTTTCAGGATCTAAAGCAACAGACCACTCTGGAGATGACTCAGAACATACAGCACAGCCATCACATCCTCATGGAACAAAATAATGTTTGGAAACAGCAGTAAACACTACTGCAGCCAAGTAACAGGAAGCATCTACAAATAGCTATGACTATTTAGCAATGGCTTTGTAGTTTGGGAAGCCTTGATAGTCTAATGTGAAAGACCAATGTGCAGTTCTTCAGCCATGAACACACAAAGGCCAGACAGAGGAGACTTGCATGCTGATATTCAGGTTTCCTCCTGCTGCCCCCATCTTACCTTTGCACTCAAGTAAATACCTGGTACTAAGAAGGAGGTGGCACCATCAAATGTCCTCTATTACACTGGATTTAACTACCCTTATTCAGTTGCTCTAAGCTCCTTCAACCAGCTATCTTAGCAGAAAGGAGACTCCAGTCATGTCATTTGCTTCCCCTGACCCCATGAAAGATCCAGTTGGCATGTGGCTCTCAGAGAACAATTATAATAATCACACATTTTGTTTCCAACATGTAATAAGTTTGTTTTTACCTGAGTCTTCCATCCTCTGCTGCAGCTCCTCCTGGTATAATCTTAGTAATGAATATCCCAGGATCATCCCCAATGTGTGGGTTATCTGTTCCTCCAGCAATACTGAACCCCAAGCCAGAATTTCCCTGGAAAAATAATAAAAAGTAAATCCATCACTCAGATGCTAGATTTCTACAGAATTCATTTGTACTGTACAAACAAAGTATTCTTGCTTCTTAAAGAAAGCACACTATTTGTCAACTCCACACTTGAAGGCAGGTGACTCAATCTGAAAAAAATGTCAGTTAAAGAACAGAGGCTGTGAACAGAAAGATTTCCTGGAGCTAATGACAGAGTTAATGGATACTCCTACAGAAACAGGATTTGACCTAAATTTGTTTTCAAAAGCAGTCACATAAATTAGCATCTGAACTCCAATATTAATTCATACAAGTCAATGAGAGCTAGAGGCTAAAAACATTTCAGAGCTTTGAAAAAAGACTTTCAAAATTACTGTCATTTATAAACAGAAACACTGAAAAACATCTAACTGAAGTATTTTACTACACTAGTTTCTGCTGAAGACTGACATGCTTCAAAAAACAAACCAAAAAAATGCACAAAACAAGAGTACTTCTTTCATCATAGTGATCTGCTAGGACAAAATGTTTGAAAGACATTATAAGACTCTACTCAATAATCTCACTTATTGTTTCTACTATTTGTGAGACTATCATGAAAGATAAATAGATATGTACACACATACATACTCGTGCAAATTAAGTCACTGTTTTTCACACACACATATTTCAAAACCACGATTCTAATTACTTTTTGGAAGTATATATAAGTCAACCTTAAGTACATGTTTTTTTTTTTTCTGTGTGAATTAACTTTTTTCCCAAGGGATTCTTTCTTATTTATAGAAGGATAGATGCAGGCTTAAGAACCCCTGATGCATAGGGAGTGTTGAAAAATTCAACGCAATACTTGATTCTTTAAGGGCCTCTCAGCCAAAAGTATTTTCAGTTAGGTATTTAGACTGATCACAGTGATATAATTACATACATATTGCAGAATGTGTACTGTGAATAAAGTATATTTAGGGCACTAAAATACTTTTCTTTCATCAGCTTCTCAGACTATTGGGGATTTGTTTATTTTACTGATGCTTGCGGTCCCATATCTAGTTCTGTTCTAGTGAGAAAAGTTATTAATAAAAACAGCACCTCCATACATTTTTTTTCTAAATAATTTAAATTAAATGTCACTTCTGCATTTTTCAACTGTACTTCAGTGCATTTAATGTGATGCATTTTGTGTGTGAAAGCCTACAGCCTGCAGTATGTTAGATTCTGAATGGTGTTATCAGTATTCTGCATTCACAAGAGATGCAGTTCTCATTACCCAAGAGATGTACACGCAATGTGCAGATCTGCTATCAGCATATAATTGTGAACTAATTTATAATCCAAGGAAATGGATTTAGGACTGCACATATCGTAATGCTTCTCAACCAGCTATAATATGGAAATCATTCTAGTACTGAAACACCCTGTATATATTTTCTGTAGTTAGCAAACACCTCCTGGCCAGCATTATCAATCTTTGATTTAATCTCCCTTTCATTACTAGGATCATCTCAGATTCAGATTGTTCTCCCAATATTTTAACACGTGCCTAATTATACAGCACATTTTACAGTAACATGCACTCTCTAAATACTTCAGGAGTGTTTTCCTGAAATAGTTTCTATATGTCATATTATTAATTAAGCTAACTGACCAACATGAAAGAAAAAAAGACTACGTATACATACTTCAGGAAGCCTGGAAAAAACTCCTAAATATTAGTAAAACCAAGGCAAATTTCTAGAAATTTTGAGTAATACTTGATTTGCAATCAAAAAAATCCCAACAGACCTTTAAAAATAAAGTTGTTGTGCTTATTATTAACTTCAAGGAGATTTAAAAAATATGGAGTAATGTGCGTTTCTGAAAAGCAGTAGATTTTCAAATCCCCAAAACCTAGTTTTGATAGGGAAAGGCAAAGAGGAAGGTAACAAGGACAAATCTGGGCATAAATATTAGAAGACGACACAAACAGCTACACCATAATTTTAAAAAGTATATCTGAAGAGCTTTAAAAAACTATCAAAGCTTGCCTGTTACGTGGGGTATGCTCAGTTGTTACAATTCATCAAATAAAATGCATTTGATATTTTAGGAGTAAATAATTTCTGAGCTCTTTTCTTCCAACCGTATCTTTTCCCATTAACATTTTAGAGCTAAAAAATGCTACAGCAATGCTGGCTGTAAGCATTGAAGTGGTAACCCTGCTGCACACTTCTCAGGAGAATTAGTGTTAAACTTGACATTTATCCATAAATGTGCATCTGTTATACTGCAAGACTGTTCTGATTCTGCCCCTTAGGAGCAACCTTTTAAAAGCACAGGGTAGCACTCCTCACTGGCACTTCTGTAACCATGAAATTTCAAGCAATTATTCTGGCTGCAGTCCTTGACTTGATCGACAGGATCTGCAAGCTGTCAGGCACGAGCTGCCTTGACAAATAGGTACATCCCTGCAAGGCTTTACTGCACCAGAAACTCGCTGCAAAAGTTAAGAGCAATTACACTTCTTTTTCCCCACTATGGTTTATGAAGGGTCCTCCTTGCCTACATGGAAAAATCTTCTTTGTACCTCAGATCAAAGCAAACAAGGCTAAAAGCATAGCTACAATCACTCATGGCTTTTTGAGAGCCTTGGTTTGAAAAATAATGCAATAGGAACATTCTGGTTAAAAGCTACTGTAATTCAGTTTTGAGCAGCAATACTGATGTGCAGATCTCTCCTCGTGCCTCCTGCTTCTCTCTGTGATCTGCATTTACTATGCAGGTTCACCAGCATATTGCTGCTGTGCCAAAATCTCATTGCTCTTGTCAAGCTGTAATTTCAAGTTCCAGTAAGTACTGTTTACTACTGCAATGCTTCCTGAACATTTCCACAAGGCTTGGTTCCCCACCCTTTAGTTTTTGCACCTCCTTTGTCCCCATTCCAGGAAAAGAAAAGCGTGTAGTAATTACCTTCACAGCTTTTCTTGGCGTATCTGTTTCCCTCCCATTTCATGTTAACCAATGAAAACGCCTTCCCGCAGCCCAAAACAACAACTGAACCATCACTTAGCCAAGGCATTTTCCAAGGTGGAACATTCATGCTTTCTCTCATGCTGATTCATGTTTGGGAGTGGTTCTCCATAAATATTTGTCAAGCTAATTCACTGTACTCTTTCTACTCCAAGCCTTACATCTCTTGGATGCTTACAAAGCAAGTTAACAATGAGCTCAGAGGCCTGGTGACAATGCAGATAAATACTTAATGAGAACTAATAGCAGCTGATACAGAGGAGAAAAAGTCTTCTTCTTTTGGAATACTCCACTGATACTTTTTAACTGAGATTCATATTTAGGCCTTAATAGGCTTGCCTGTTCTATTTCAGGATCCTTCAGCAGAAGAAATCTATGCAAAAATCCCGACACTTCAACAACTTGTTGAAGTTTGAACAAGCCTCAGACCTATATATTTTAATGGTATTGCTCAAACATCATTATTAGCATGTGCAAATATATATATATATATATATATAAACACACATACATAAATCTATGATACTATATAAGGGTTCATATCCAAATTATTTTGTGTTCAATTCTTATTAGCTAAGTTATCTTTTGACCTAAATCTTCCCATCTCTTTGTCCAAGCTTTCAATTTCTATTACTATAAAAACCTCATATAATTAGTTACTGACTATACAAGGATGATTTGCATAAAATTGCACAGCAATAGATGGATGAATGTACTTTTTAATTGTTAGTTTAGTTTCCTACTACCTTCCCCACCTTTTGTTGCAAGGCTCCAGTCATGCACACAGACTGACAAAAGGCTTAGCATAACATGCCCAGTTCGGTTTAAACAAAATATTTCCTGAGTTTCCTCATATTCATGCTGAATATCTCACACTTCTCAGGGATTTACCACCAAGCTCAAATTTGTCTCTTGGCTCAGCTTTACTTTTCAAACACAGAAAATCAGGTCAAACTACCACATCAAAACAATTTCTCGCAGCCCAGCCCCTGAGGCCGCCTTCCTGCTCTCCTGTGAAAGGAAGGTCAGCACTTCGTCTTGAGGTTTATTACACCTGCCTGCCTCCTTTATGACTTTCTCAAATAGGGCATTGCACGCCACAAGGACCATCTGAATTCTTTATAGCTCAGCCTGAGCAGAGAAGAGGCCAGGCTGTATTTCCTCCGGCCCTGGGGTGGCAGACAACCTCCGACAGCCGCACAGCGTGACTGCAGATGACCGGTGTTACACCTTCTCCCAGCACTGAGACACAACACTTGGGGACAGAATAAGATGACAGATTATTCACATGCTAGGGAAAGAAAATAAAACTTGTAAGTTGCGGCCAGTTTGAATCTCTTCCCTCAAGACTCTTATACTTACAAATAAGGATCACAAAAATAAATAAGAACCTCCAGCAGGTACTGGTTTTGGGTAGCCAGAAGGCCTTGAGACCTATCCTTCTTCTTGCTTAGCCTTCCATCTTGTGTTCTCCCTTTACACACCTCTATGAGCAGCCATATATCAGGCTGCAACTCCATAAGGCTTTTTTTTTTAATTTTGTCAGTATTTGACAGAAGTGCTCCACATTCTTCTGTAGGAACAGAGTTTAGCTGACACCAAGAGCTACTGAAGTTATTTTCTCATGATATTGCAGTTCACCATGGATGAACTGCCTTCACTACAATTCTACAAATTATTTTCCCTTTATTGTGTCTCATTTGTCTCTTTTTTTCTGCTCAAGGGCTGCACTTGCCTTAGAAGAAAGTTTGACTAAGAATGATGGAAAGTCATTCAGTCTTTAACAAAATCATGGAAGAATGTAAGTCCAGAAGGAGAAAGAATATCAGAAACGCATACCAAGAGCAGGCTGAGTACTTCCCTGAAAAAGGGATTGTATTCTATAGTAAAAGTGATTTGTGTATTTTACCGTATTAAACAGGCTTACAACAATCACACGGAAATTGTTCTCCATTTTAATTTCTTTTTAATTCTAATCAATAAGGTGACAGCAGAACTCACACAGATGCTTTTTGAGGGAGTTAATTACTTCAGTGCACCTAAAATAACTTCTCAAAATCTTCTGAAGTGACATGATTTTGAAAATCTCTAGCATTCAAGTAAGGAAAAAAAAAATAGTTGAACTTCACAGAATTCACTTAACTGTTGCTGCAACCTCACCCTGACACTGCAGCATATCAGGAAGCCTGCTTCAGAGTCCATCAGCCAGTGAAAAGTCTAAGACAGAGGGAGTAATTTTATTTCCCAGAATGTTTTCTAGAGGCTGAAAGCTGTTTCAGGTGACAACACATAATTCCAAAGCCTCTATTACTGAAATGATCTTTTAATTTTGGTGTTTAATTTTGGTTTTTCTACCCCCACTGGTTTAAGGGATTTTTTTTTTTTCCTGTACACTTCCTACCTCTACTCTGGTGTTCACAGCCAAATTTCTGGAATACTTTTCTCTCTCACATCTTTTACAGATGACTTTAAAGTACAAATTGCTGCCTAAACTTGCAGGTTTAGTCATTTAGAAAATGCTCACAGAATGATAGCTGACTCTTTCCTAGATTCCTAAAGACATGCTATATTTTTTATTGTCTACCATTGTTACAATTGTTAAAGACCCTATTAACTTTGCTACTGGTGCTCCTTAAAAAGTTGTCTGTTGCATTTCACAATGGAAATTATCCTTCAGTTTTTCAAGAGCACTCATAATCTGTAGGTTCAGAAAATCCTAACCTTTCTTGAGTCTAAGCAGTGATGGTTTTATCTTGTTTATGCAAAATTTCAAAATACTTAAATACAAAGATAAGCTACATCCTGTGAAGGCAGCGTAGGCCTGGCATTCATTCATTAGAATTTCTTAATTTCACATACATACATGAAAATGCTAAAGCTTTTCAGCTTTGGCTATACAGTCAGGGTGCTTTCTCACTCTGTAAGGCACACTTTTCTGGTATAGTGTTGGTTTAGAAATTATGCTCTTTTATTAAAAAAAAAAAGTATATATTTATTTGGTTTTGCTTTTCAAGTCTTCTAATATAGCACATTCCTTTATGCAAATGTTGCTGCAAGAAATGTTAATTCATAAACTACTGTTGAGTTTATTTCATGGGGTGGAAAAACATCCCCTTGCACTGTGAAACACACTGTGAGACACTTTAATTTGAAACTTGATTTTATACATTTTAGGAAGCTTTTAAAATCTTTTTGTACTCATTTTTAACTTTCACATTTCTGTTTAAGTGAAGTAATAGCTTTCTTTTAAAAAGTAAAATATTAAACCAATACCTGTTTTCTGCAGATATTCAAAGGAGTTAGCCTGAACTACTCAGCAAATTTTTATTATGTTCAAAATTAACCTCTCACAGAGTACTTTTTCATAACAAAAGCTGTTTTATAAAACAGCAATATTTGAACTTGACTAAGGTTGTTACCATTTTCAGCTTTGGATTCTTGTCTCAGGATATTTCCCCTTCAGATGAAAAAGAAAACACCTTCTCCCATGAGACAAAATACCAACCAAAAGAAAAAAAAAAACAACAAAACCCCAAAACTCCTTCCTAAAATCACTCCTAAAGATTCACTTGTTCTACAAGACCAGGTTTCTCCAAGAAGTAGTTGACAGCATGAGAAAGTGAAAACTGAGAATGAGACTGAGAAACTTAGAAAACTGTGGGGAATTAGTTTCTTTGGAAAGGGACAGGAAAAAAAAAATACAAAATGCTGTGGGAAAGCAGAGTGAATGCAGTAACATAGTCTATAAATGAGACAAAAGATTGACAACTCTGTCCATAATTGGCATGGGAGGATTAGATATGGACCAGGATTTGATGCAGCTCTGAAACAGTCTGTGAAAGACTTTCTCTTTTTCTTTGTATTAAAGCAGATAAGATTGCCTAGTCTGGCATCTAAGATGCTTATAAGGGGGAAATACATCTAGATATACCAAGGCCAAAAAAGGATGATCATGTGAGATTGCTGTAAAGATCTGAGTATTTCTGCAGACTTTGTTCAGTAAGATTTTTCTCTACAAAGTACTTCTTACCTAAAAAATACAGCTCTCCTTTATTCAACCTATACCTTTTTTTTTCCCTACTTTTCACTCAGCCATGCTCAGATTAACATCACTTATATAGTGGGGGTGTTACCTGTCACTCAACAATGCCCAGTCCCACAGCACACAGCCACATTGCAAACAACAGCTTAACACACTAATGCTTCACCCCACTAAAGCAAATAGGTGATTTTATAATATGCAACGCACTTTCATCCAATTCAGGATCTTGACAGAAAATGTTTGTTCAACCCACCTACTCAAGGCACTAAGATCTTTAAGACAGGATTCTGCTCTGCAATTCTTTCACAATCTGGCAATTATACTAGCATTGGTTTTTACGTTCTGAAGAGTGATACACGCCAAATAACCAAACCATTTTCTGCCGCACAGTGTCTGATTTTTTTGCTGTCTCCCACTCTATAACACTAATCCTGACACATCTACTTCTTCTTTTGACTTCAATCATTCCACCATTGTTTTCAGGTATTTACACATGCTGTACTGTATTGTACTTCTCCTCTCCAGTGTTTTGTCCAAAGCTCCAGTTTCAAAAGCCTAAACATCAAAGCTGCATTTATGTCTCATTCAGAGAACAAGAACATTTGCATATTTACCAGAGTACTGTTAAACTCTTTTTTACTTTCAAATCTACTCAAGAATAACATAATTCATGAAATTCTCACTTCTCCCACATACACTGGCACACTCCCTAGAGTCTGTGTTTTGAGCCTCCATAGTTATATCATGTTCCATATGGTACAGATTTTCATCTCTCACGATGCCATTTGTTTTCAAGCCCCTTATCAGGTTCAGCACATTCATTACAAAACCACAATACACTTGACTACAACTGCTTCATGTGCTTACTCTCACTTGATAGCTGTAGAGTGATATTGTTCTCTCAGTGCTGCACAGACCAAGTATGGTATTCAAAAAAGACGTATTTCAAAAAATGATCCAAGAGATTTTATTTTTCATACTACACATGAAATCTACAGCACTGTAAAACAGCATATCTAGACAAGGAATGAAACCACTTCCAAAGTAAAGCAACTCATGAAGAAAATGATTGTGTGTCCCCTGTTTCTACACAGATTGAAGCAAAAGAATAGATGTGAATTCTCTCCAGGTTGGGTTTTCACTATTTTATCTCTATTAAGCTCATATTAACAGCCTCTGAGCTGTGACAGACACGTATGCCTAGTTTTTTTCTTCAATGTGTTTCTTGTGTTTCTTCTTGTTCAGTGATATCTGTAAGAATTGTCTTTTCCAGCATTATGGGACCATATGACCTTGCCTGTTCTATCTCAGACAGAGAAGTGGGGCAACATATGTCCTCTTTTATTGGCTATAGTGATAGCAAACAAATGTCACAAAAAGCAGCCTGATGAGTATATGAAAAGCAGTACGAGAGAAAAGTAAATATTCAAAATTTTTCATCATAAAAGTGGAGCAGGGAAATGCTGGTCCTGGGGAATGAAAAACTTCGCTTAACTTAGGGGAAAAAAAGAGATAGAAATATATATATGTGTCTTATGTGTCCATCTTTCTTTGCCATGTGATGTCAACTCCAGGCTAGCTGTACACTTCTCATCAGCCAGACCTGAGAGCTTTCTGAGCTCCCAGGGCTACACAATAGAAAATGAAATAGTCAGACCAAGGAAAGGAAAGCACTTACTAAATGATAATAGTAACTTGACATAAGGAGGGTGGGGAAGAACAAGAGATAGAGCAAAACACTAAAAAGAATTAAAAGAACATCAAAGCTTCTTCAAGTAGCAAGCTACTTATGAAACTTTGACAGGATCATCACTGAAACTTTCACAATGCAATTATCTGCAAAAACTGAGGAAATTAAGACTGAGGAAATTAATGTTTAAATGTAACTCCATGACAGAAGTAGACAGTCACATCTTGTACAAGGACTTAGAGAACAGAAACCTGATTTTACTGAAGCCATGGAAACCAACAGGATTTCAGCACATAGTGGTAGCAATTCAAAGGAAAGGAGAAAACTCCTGCTGCTGACTTTGGTTCCTCTCTAATGACGACACCTCTCATCCCCTTCTGCGACAATTCAGCACTATGAAAACCCCAAGGATGTTTTGAGATTATGTGGAAACTCCTTGGTTAAACCAGTTTGTAGCTCCAAGTCTTTGTGTTGAAAAACTGCTGCATGCCTAAATGGGTTTATTTTGACAGATTGCATGATCACTACAGCATTGCTGTGCAAAGCACTTAAGGGAATTTGAGACCCCTGGAGTATCACAAGTGCTAGAATAAACCCAAGTTCTAAGTTACTAGCTAAGCTATTGTTCTTTTCCATTTGACTGTCATATTCACAGATGTGAAATGAGTGCATTTAGTTATTCTTGTAGTTTGATCGGTGGTTTTTGTTTAGCATCTCCTTAAGTATTTCAACAATTTCTTGGGTTATATTTCTTTGCTGGACTAGATATATGTTTAATCATTAAGGTTAAAACTCCGAAATGTTTACATCCATTTTAAGATTTTGATAATATTTTCTTTCCAACCCTTATTTAATCTCGCATCAAAGCAAATGCATGACTAAAACTCCTGATTTGCTGCCATATTCAAAATCATGATCTCCAGGGCATGTAATCCAGAATAAAAAGGTAAACTATTAATGAACTAAAAGGCCCCTAGGGCTTAGAAGTTCAAGTACAAATCCTAGAGGCGAATAACTGAGTATTCTTGCTGTTGCACCACTCACCTTTCCAACACTGCACTACTCCAGTGGCTAAGCATGCAGAGCTTAGCATTACCTTCTCTTTTAATATAAATTAAAGCAAGCTTTTGAACACATTCATATGTTGAATAACACTTGTGACTTCTCTTTCAGGCATTTCCCATGATGCTAAATTACATATTTTATTGAGAAGAAATATAAAGAAGGATAAANACTTTTTTGACATGGCTAAAACTGCACCTTGTATAACTTTCACACAGTTCTTTGCAACTAAACAAACCAATTTTATCAAATGAGAAATTCACAATTCTTTAAAAATAGAAAAATCAATCCTACCAGTGTCCTTCTGGGGAAAAGAGGTGAAGAGAAATCTCTAACCAGGCATATGTTTGCCAAAGTCAGGTAAAACATTCCTTAGGCAATATTGTCCTGTCTTTCTAGAAATCAGTTGAGATAACATTCTTTGTTCCTATATATAAACCAGTACACACAATGCTTTGCAACAGGTCTAGACTACTATACCCCAAAGCAGTTATCTATAACTTACGAT
>VWZV01005224.1:460071-475636 GCA_013397155.1 Irena cyanogastra
AGAAAAAATAACCTTTCAGGAAATGAAAATAATTGTGTGACTCTGTGAGTATACTCCAGCAATGTGAATGAGTTTGAAATTTTACTCATAAAATAGTCACAGAAAATAAGCAGTATGTTCCTGGTACTATAGCCTTTCATGCTAACTTTTCAACAACATTGGAAAAATTTAGAGAAGAAAGCAATTTCAGCTCAAAAGAAAATTATTACTAACTCAGCATTTCTAATACCCCTAGCAGTGAAGCTTTCCCTTGTTGTTTTACTCATGAACATGCATATTAACTATTGCTACTTCAAGACTTGTTAATTCCCATGTCCTCCTCCTAAAGGAGAGGGAATTCTCATATGCCCTTCAGAGCTAAGGAGTTGTACTGGGTTTTGAAGCATGGCACCGAATATTACCATACTGAAACCCTAAGGAATAACACCCCTAAAGTCCTGATTTTTAACATTAGCAGAATATATGGAGCTGCAAGAATGAGGAAAGAATCTTATCTTCTTTTGGATGATTGTGCTTTTTTTTGTACAAAAGAGGAGTAATCCATTTTACCTGCCTTTTAAAACACTTTCAGTAGAACATTTTCAATTAGGGTAAGCATGCCACATACCCTCTCTCTATACTGTATAGAAAGAGACACTTTTGCATTGCAATCCATCAACATGCAAATTGGCACAAGTCAAAATGTTTCACATACATTTATGAGTTGCAATCAACCTTCATTTAATAGTTTCTTAGTCCTGGAATGCAATTTGTGCTCTAAAATGAGGGAGAAAATTGATGTAAGAAAGGGTTTTAAAAAGCAAGAAAGAGAGAGAATGAGATCAGAATAATCACCAGGTCGGTGATGAGGAACTCATCTGTGCTGCAAAACCTGAACCAAACTACTGCTCTGGACAGGCACCACTGGGGTTTACATTTCAAAGGATTGCCCTAATCACTAGGCACACTATCTCTGATCTAATGAATATATAATTGTATATTCAAAGTGGAACAGGTCCAACAGGAGAAAGACACACCTGAGCAAAAGTAGGCATTCATCACAGACAAATCCTTGTTACAGATCAGGCAGAGGAGGCATGTCAATCCCATTTTCCCACACCCTGGGTAAGTACTCTTATGATTGTGAATGCTCTTCCTTCCACTTGACATATTTCCCCCAAGAAAACTTGTGAAAGAGAAAATTTCTACCAGAGTGAAGTAGAGGTACAAAAAAAAAAAAAAAGATACCTCAAAAAAGTTGGTGATGAATGCTCTGCATCATCCAACTCTTACCCTGCCATCTGTTATATACAGCCAAAGGTAGAAACAATTAGGAAAAACCATTGCTGGTACCTTGGCTTGTTTTTCTCAAAATTTCTTCTGGAAATTCACTGCAGAGATAGTAGGTATTGTTCCAAAATATTTAATACAAGGAATCTGTATTATTTTCATTAACATGTATTAAATATTTATTTTCTTTTGTTTTCAAGTTTGTTTAGAATCCTATTCAAAGCACAAGCAGGGTAATTTTAAACATTAAGCATCTCCCCATTCCCATGATATACAACAATGTAATCTAAAGTTAAACATACATTAATGCATATGCCTCTTCCACAGTACATTGTCATCACACTTCGTAAAATCTACAAACTCTTTTCAGCATCAGAATTTTATTTTACATACCTAAGTATACTTATACAAATCTACTGCTAATAATGGCAATCTCCTTAAAAAGCTAAAGGTGGTGACTGAATTTTCCACCTGAAATAAGATTTGTCATTAAAATTCTACAGCTAGAAAATAAATTGCACATCATAATTGCAATGTAACTACTTCTTAACAAATATATGTGAAGGGTATTTTCCATCAAAGAAAAATGTAAGCATCATGTCATATTATTTTTCAGTATCTATTACGGCTTTTCATTGTCTCCAAAGGGTCATCCAACAAATAAAAAGATCCATGCAGAAGTTAAAGATGGACTTTTTTAATTGAGAAACTCATGGGATACATGTAACTGAAAGAATCTCACCACTGAACAGTACATTTGAAAGAGGAAGCCTGTGGGATGTACTGTCACAGTGGTAATATGAGACATGACCAAAATCTCTAAGTTATACATATGCTTGTTTTATACCAAAGCTGGCACCATCAAAAGGGGTTAGATTCTGAACAAAAGCATCAATCAGTCAGTTAACAAACAGCTTTTAAACTGCCAAATGAAATGGCTGTTAAAGGCTGATCTTAAGAGGGAAAAACTTTAAAATTATATTTGTTTTGTTGGTAATCAGGTGTGGTGGGATGCATGAACAGGAAAAAGGGGATGGCTGTTCTGCATGCAGCAATCCATCTCAATGGCTGCCTCAGCTTCCTCTATAAAGCAAAGTGAATGTTTCAACAATACCTGAAATGTTCTGGTGCACACTGGGTATACTCAAGATTTCAATTAAAAATAGAAAATGCTTTGTATCTGGCAAAGATTTTTTTTGAGATCTTTGGAAATAGTGGGTGTGTATGTGTAAGTAAATCACATCTTGACACTTTTTTCTCGATTCCTTTTATGTTTAGGTGGGACATTTGCCAATACAGCTGTAACAATTTACAGACTCGATGCATATGAATCTCCCCTAGATATTTCCCTCCAGCATTCACTTCCATAACCCCCTGCAGTCACTTCCATAGAGATTTATAAGGTTTAACACTTCCTCTCCTACAACACAGAGTTTGCACAAGAGGACAATGGCACACATAGCCTGTCCTGTTCCCTTGTTCAAGATTCAGAAACACATCACGGGCTTCACCTATTCTGAATTATTACCTATTCTGAATTATATGCATCAGTACAAACGGGATAATAGATTTCAATGCATTTAATGATTTAACACTTTTAAGCCACAGAAATATAGAACCAGCAAAAAGAAATTATTTTATAATTATGTAGCTAAACAGAGAGAGTAAAATCTAATTCTGATTAACACTTCAGTTCAGTGAGACAGAAACATAGTTATTCAATACTGAATTAATTTACAAAAATAATAATATGCCACAATATGCATTACAATTAATGTAACAAGTGGCTTCAAGGAAATTCTTTGTAGAATTCAAGATATGCTATTGAAACAACAAATGAAAAAACAGTATGAGGATTTGGAATAATATCAGAGAAATTTCTGAAGCTTTTGAAACCAAATTAAAAGTATTGCATGTGACTCTAGTAGACAAGGATCCAACCTGTGCCTCAAGCAACTGTTAGATCTGTGCCAAAAGCTGCAACATGATACTGAGATTTCAGAGATATCATTTTACATGGAAATTAATATTACACCAGACAAACAGAATGCTTGGGCACTTAAGTAAAAAATATTTGACTTGACCCTTTCTAAAAAGCCCAATTTTAAACATGCCCCATCTTTGAGCCTACACCACCATCACATGTGCTAACACCACAGAGGGAACAGAACGTGTTGTATGTCTGGCATCACCATCCACCCTCTGCTCTCCCAAAGCGCTCAATACACATTTTGAGACAAGATGCTTAAAGAGCTTTGTTTCATTTAAATTCAAGTATTTCTGCAATAGATGTTTTAAATTATTTGTAAAAAAATTATTTCCCAGTCAAATTTTACAATAATGAATAAAGAGCGCTTTGGTGAAACAGAGCAACAATGTGACTAACCACTTACTTCACTGAGGAATGCCTTTTTAAAATTTACTGACTTACAAGAACAAATTAATATCTTCTCACTGTCACCCTGGCTTCACACAATTATTCTTAATTAATGGGATTTTTTTTAAAATGCCAGCACACAGATGAAAATCATTATGACAATTAACAAAGATATCTTCCTTTCAACGACGTAGCATGGCATACACAGAGCAGCAAGCCAGACTGCTTCATTAGGAACATTCAGATACACAGTCAGGAAAGCACAAAAAAATCAGATCTAAACTTAAGTTTGTTCTGCATTATCTGTGAATGCATATTTTTGTGTGAGTCATCCACAGAGTGAACCCACAGCTCAGACAGAACAAGTGCTATGAATACCAAATTTTAAAGTGTAGAGTGTTTATCCACCATCTGTTGTTCAAGAATCCCACAACTATATTTCATAAAACTTTTCAAACTTAAATTTACTGTGTCAACTTATGAAATAATATAAAAAGGATCACTGGCTTTCATTTAATTGCACTGTAAACTTTTCCAAACAAGGAACTGTACTGAAAGGGGGATTATTTTTTGTTGAGCAAATAAAATTGAAAGGGAAAAATATGAGCAAATGAAAAGATGAATAAAACCCTTTTTTCTCAAAGAATTATACCCCAGTGGACATATAAGATTTCCACCAGATTTCATATGCAGCTCAGTCATTACAAATAGATAAAAAGAATAGCCCTCCTTTCCAGCTTTGCCAAGTATAAAAAAATTAAACTCAGTTCTATTTAAAGTGGTCAATAAATAGACAAAAATTAAGACATTAATTTAAACTAATGAGATGTACTGGTTCCACATTAGTGTTACACTTCCAGAAAGCCTCTCCCTTTCCCAACAAAGATTCAATAAGACAGCTTCTTAAAGAAGCCATTTACAAGCCACAAGAATACCTAAACCAATAACAGACTGTTTCCTATGGAAAATGTGGCCAGGGAATATTGTACTGCAATAAGCAGCAGCCCAGTGCTTTCAGAGACTGACCACCTTCCATGGATGTAGCTAAATGTTCCAGGGAAACTGCTTAAAGGAATTCCATCTTTAGGAATGAATCCTGTACTTACATACTCCACATGTACTTCTTCTGCCAAGAATAACTGTATTGATTTTCTACAGCTAAAAATTCTGGATCAGGCTCCTACACTGAATATATCATAGAGTAGATATTCTACCTACTTTTTCAGCAGGAAAATTCAAAATTAGTTAGTATTGATTGGTTGTGGACAGTTAGTCTGCATCTGTTTACTTGTCCTTGATAAGGCTTCACAAAATTTTTATGCTCCCCAGTGATTAGAAAGACTAGTGTGTCAACTTTTCCAGTCCATTCTTTCATATTATGCCTGTAGCTAATTTCATTTTTCCTTTATAGCAAAATAATCAATCAAGTAATCCTGCATAATAGCTCCAACACCAAAATTCAGAAGCTTAGTTTATCTGAGCTTGCTCTTACTACATCTATTCTCAGAACACTTTTTAGTCTTTTCCTTTTTTTTTTTCCTATAGAGGATGATTCTTTCATTTTATTTAGAAGCTAAAATTCTATTTTGCTCTAAATTCCTATAGCTCTTTTTCGCTATCTGAGGTTTTATAGAAATCTTATCTGACAACTTATAGAAGGAATTTAGCACTTCAGGTTTTAGTTTTGTACTGTGTTCTTCAAGCGATACCTACTAAAACACGCTTTCATGGCTGTTTCATGGTGTTCTTTTTACATTAGCATTGCTGCAGTTACCTTACAGTTAAATCTCTTTTGGAAGAACAAAGCACTCTTTTGACCAAGTCACTAAAGAAAACAAAATGATGATTTTCCTCCTAAGGTTTAGAAAACTCATAGTGACTATATAAAAGTCCAAGGCAATCTTTCGTCCAGATGGCACAACTGACACCAGAATGCATCCTATGCACCTACAGCTGTTCACTGTGAGCTTACCTTTCAGGAAACTTTCTCCTTCACTCAGCTTCTCTTCAACAGAAGGGAGAGCAGCTTTCAGAGGTATTGCAAGGGACTCTCCCTGGTTGAGGAAAGCTGATGAAACAGGATATATCACCATGTTCTCTGGCTCTCTTCTCCCAGGTCTCTTACTTTTGCCATTTTAGGCTGTTTCTACTACCAAAATCCCTGGATCACATTCTGTATTCATAGCTCAAAACAAGGTTGTGAGATCTATTGCTGTTTTTTATGATTTTTCCAGCAGAGGATGGCGCAGCCAGCAGAAATGCTGAAGCAGAAGTGAGGAATAGAAGGGGGTACCTGATGTACAAGACTGCCTTGACTAAAATGACATTCATGGGGGCACATTGGCCCAGGTACACATCACAGCACTGAAGTAAAAACTCCAGTGCTGTGACTTGAAAGGATGACAAATAGCTCCTAAAAAGGTTCATATCCCATTGGTGTGCCACCAGCAGCAGTGCAGCTGCTCAGTCCTAAGAGAATAGAAGCCTAATCCCAGTCCTAATGACCACTGCTAAAGTAAACCTAGGTATAAACCATTTCTAAAAAGTAAATTAATTCGTTCACTATCTGCTTGCAACACTTCTCAACTCCATTCAGTCTTGCTCTTTGCTTAACCTCTGTTCTATTTCAATCAATGACCTCATGATTCTTTATTTCTTCATAATACTTTCTTTAAAAAAACGAAACAAACACTTTTCTGCTTTCTTGAACATTTTTCAGCATTTCATTACCATATTTCTGTTTTTCAACTCTCTACAAGACCTGTAATTACACTATTTTGGGTTTCTTATTTTGTCTGATACTGACTTTAATGTATTCAGGCTTTCGTGTAGTGTCAAAATAATGTAAGAAACTGCACTCCCTGTATAATTAAATCTAACAGAAATCTAGGAAAACCTAACATCAGGTCTAGTTAATCAGCACTTCAGATGCTGCTAAGTAAACTTGAATCTAAGAA
Source organism: Irena cyanogastra (assembly GCA_013397155.1). Lineage (NCBI taxonomy): Eukaryota > Metazoa > Chordata > Aves > Passeriformes > Irenidae > Irena > Irena cyanogastra. The sequence continues at coordinate 466,675 of VWZV01005224.1, forward strand.
AAGAAGTAAAATTTTAGTCTTAGTTTTAACCAATATTCAAGGAGGATGTCTGTAAGTCTTTTTGCTTTGGACATCTTCTGGTTAGACTGCCTCATACAAACATACAATTAAAACCATATCCATAAAATCTCCCTAGAGAGAATTCTTATTCTTTCCTGCAAAGGGATTTTTTTTCCCCCAAAATAGGTCAGATACTGAATATCAGTTGCTGCACAAGGCTGAACTGATTAGACAAGGTAAAGAGGGACAAAGAGGATATTTATGAACACACAGGCACACAGGGAGACAGAAGTGAACTTTTAAGAAGCCTGAGGAAGTCTTTGGGAAATTGAATAAAGCAAGTAAGAAGGTGAGAGTGGACAGAAGGTAAGGAGGAGAGCATGTCTTGATGACAGGGCAGGAAGCTGAGAGAAAAGGATGAAGAATGGAATTCTCTGTGCTAGAAGGGTTCATAGTGGGGTTTTTTTGAGAAAAAACGTAAGCCTCAATGTAGCCACTTTGTGTTGAGGCTTCATGGGTGTTTCTATGACCATTAACATTTACAATATGATAGTCACTAAAAAGTGGCAACTTAGTATAACAAGAGACAAGGCAAGAAATACCCTCCTCTAGGAGCCACATTATCTCCACGTATCCAAGCTGATCCTTATGCAGCAGGGGCATATTGCCAAAGAAAAACTGAAGCAATCCTGAAAACCCGTGCTGATAGTACCCTTATTTCCATTTCTTTCACCAAAGGAGGAACTTGACACCAGCATTTAAATTGCATTAAATAAACTGGGGAGAGAAGGACAGTGTAAGGAAGAGGGAGAGAGAAAGCAGTAATTGCTCACTGTATGATAACTAGGTATGGGAAGAAAAAGAAAAAAATCTGTCTACAGAGTTTAGCAATTCTTAGGAAGCAGGTGAAGTATGAAGAAAGAACTGCATGGTATTCTTACTGCTGGTTGAAATAAAAACTTATTTTAAGCTATGATGAATACAGGACAGCTGATGATAATGAGAAAATAAGCAGAGATTAACATAAAAAATATATATTTTTAAATGTACTAGGATGGCATTAGACTACAATTAGTATTGGCAAAAACATCTGATAAGATTCAGCAAAACATTACAACTAATAGAATTAGAAATTTATGGTCATGGGGAAATGCTACTATCTAAGCAGGTTGCTTTCAGGTCAAATCAGCAGGAAAAATATTTCTGATGTAACGAAATTGCTAATATAATTAATGTAATATATTTTGTAGGAGCTATCACAGATAAAGTTTTCTGAAAAAATTCCCCTTGGAAAACCCTTTTTTACAAAAGCACCTCAGAGATCTCTCATACAAGTGCACAGAAAGATATGGTCTTGTCTTTCTCAACTTCTTACATCAGAAGCTCCTCTTCATTTGAGCCATTACTCAAGAGAAAGAGTGGTGTAACTCAGGAAAACAGTTGGCAAATGAGAGAACGCACGTAACCAAACCTATAAAAAATTGTCTGTGTAAAAATGACTTGCAATATATTTATATAGCAAAATAAACATATGATTAAATGCCAGCCAAACTCATCTGCCCCTGAAGCCATCATTAATTTCATATAATTTAATACACTTGCTGCTGCATGTTTACCCATGTTTTCAGAATTTCATAAAATATGCATGATCAGAAGTTGCTAATTGGCAACTGAAAGGCTTTTCTTTCATTACTTACTGACTACGTTCTTCTCCTAAAGTGGTTCTAATTAAGAGAGAGCCTAGCATTGTATGTCCACAAACAGTGCCACAGCCCTCAGGTAAAATTCATCTGTATAGGGAGTTTTGTTATTGTCTTTTCTGTTTCAGTGTTCCCAATTTTGTTGCTGCACCTACATTATTTATTGTTTTAATTAGACTTTTTATCATCAATTACAAGCAGTAAGAGTCACAAACAATATGGATATGCTCAGGAGGGTGCCAATAGGATCAGTGCTGTTCAAGACTGGTTTTTGGGTGACAACAGTGGGATCCAGTGCACACTCAGAAAGTTTGACAAACACACCAAGCTCTGTGGCACAGCTGACACACTGGAGGGAAGGGATGCCATCCAGAGGGACCTGGACAGGCTTGAGAGGTGGGCCTGCGTGAGCCTCATGAAGTTCAGTAGTTAATGGAAGGCCAAGTGCAAGGTCCTGCACGTGGGTTGGGACAATCCCAAGCAAACATTCAGGCTGGGTGGGGAGGTGTTGAGAGCAGCCCTGGGGGGAAGGACTTGGGGCTGCCGGCTCATGAGAAGCTCAGCGTGTCTCAGCAACGCGCAACTGCAGCTCATAAAGCCAGCCATGTCCTGAGCTGCATCCAAAGCAGCGTGGCCAGCAGGGTGAGGGAGGGGACTCTGTGCTGGTGAGATCCCACCTGGAGTGCTGCATCCAGCTCTGGTGTCCTCAGCACAGGAGAGATATGGACCTGCTGGAGTAAGCCCAGAGTAGGCTACAAAGATGATCAGAGTGTTTGAGCATCTCTCCTATTGAGACACAGGCTGGGAGTTGGGGTTGTTCAGCCTGGAGAATAGAAGGCTCTTCAGCGTCCTTACAGCATCTTTCAGTACCTAAAAAGCCCTACCAGAAGTCCCTGGAGAGGGACTTTTGACAAGGGCATGTAGTCATGGGACTAGGAAGAATAGCTTTAAAGTGAAAGAAGGCAAATTTAGCTTAGATACTAGGAAGGGATTCTTTACTGAGAAGATGGTGAGGAACTGGAGAAGTTGTGACCACAGAAGTTGTGGATACCCTATCCCCTGGAAGTGTTCCATGCTATGTTGCTGTCACCTTCCATGATGTCCATCTGTATGTCTGACTTTATATTGTAAGATCATTAGGGGAAAGGGGTAATTTGAGGAAGGAAAGGGAAAGGGTTATGGAGCTGGGATATAACCATACCTCCTGGGAAGCTTTCATACACGAAGTAGAACTTTTAAATGAGCCAAAGAGAATAAGAACTAAGGAAAACTGTCCTACCTACTAATGAAATTTGGTCCATTTCCAACTACTTTAATAAAATTCTGGGCATACAGATTTCCTTTATTTTCAGCATTGGGATGGTGATGAAGAGTGAGACAATCAATGGAAGAATAATTTTCTTTTGGACTTAATAGACAAGAAAGAAAACAGCAGTGGGATAAAAACTTAATCTCTAGTAAAAATAAGCCAGGTCAAGAACAAATCATTGACACAGAATGCACAGGTGAGATGTGTGAAATATACCTTAAAAATAACTAATATGTAGTTGCTGAAGCACAATTCAAACAATTGGTCTCCTGCTTGGCTTTTCAGAAGAGAGGAATAATAAATGGCAAAGATGGCTTTGATCCCTTGTACTCATTTCAGGTAAGGAGTGGAGTGAAAGTAAGTGGAATCTTTCAACGTAGCTAAAACTACGTAAGTGAAAAGTAGGAAGCAAAATAAATCATGGTTTTGTCTAGTACGAAAGACTTCGAAGTAAGCAACATGTATGTCCTTTTGATCTCCTCCTCTGTACTAGTCAAAGGACACCTGTTTCCATTACTTCATGAAGATAGTTCAGGGGTAAATATTCATTTTCTAAGGTCCAGTAATAGCTATTTAGAAAAACAGCATGAATTGAAAAGCCAAGATCTAGTACCTGCACACCAAGGTGAACACTAGTTAGAGCAGAGCTGTCATGTCTTTTCTAATGTAAGAAACAGAAGTGAAATGATAGGCAAATACTGCAAAACTAGTCACCAGTAGTTCCGTGAAATCTCGTCAGCTTTGTAGAAATAAATCCATCACTGGATGAACAACAATTTACTCATTTATCAGGTGCATTATGCCAACCCTAGGAAGGCTAGTCACAAAGCAGCACTTGATTATCCTAGCACTTTACAAACACAGAAGGAGACAATACTTTCCAGGTGCTGAGAGCAGCATAATAAAACTTCAGGAAGCACATCCAGCTACGGTTTGGTTCACCCACGCTGCCTTTCAGCACAGTCCTGAGCTGGTGGGAGTGTGCCAACCACAAGGCTCAGACTGAGTCCTCATGCACCACAAGCTCGCTCCTCTCCTTGCTGTAACACCAGAGGCAAGTTGTATTGCCCCATTGTTCAGTTGTGGTGAATGGGTAAGGGCAGCTGAAGTTATTGATGCATAACCCAACCACCTGCTCAGGTGCCAAGAGAGCACCTCTGTGGTTCTTACATAGCCCGAGGAGGGATGTAGAGGATGTTTTAATGCACCTGAAGCAGGTGGAGCTCCAAAATCACAGTCTAGTCCTGGAGCACCAGTTTACTACAGGATGCATTCTGCATGCAAATGAGGATTTGATCTGCCCTATTTATCTGTCTAGATAGGCTTTTAAAAGCAGGAATCCTACAGTGTTGTCTGTGAGCACATTCCTCAGAATCACAGGAAGAGGTTTTCTGAGTTGAGCCCTACGGCTGCTGCTGACAACTGTATAAAGTAATTCACTTCAGAAATTATTCTTACTGGAAGACTGTACCATAAAGTCAGTGTTTGGAGGGAAAGCTTAATGGCTTTAAAGGTTAGTTACTTTATTCAATTTTCAGCTGAAAATTATAGAGGATCAATTCAGACTTATTTGTTATTCTATCAACAATTTCTTTTAATCTTCCTAATTATCTTTCCTCTCTGGTTTTTACCCTCAACTTTTTTATCTATTTACAAATGATAATAATCTCTTGTCTCAGGCTTTGCTTTTCTAGGCTTAATGGCAGAAGTTTTTAGAGTCTTTTCAGATGCCAGCCTATTCTAGTGGCCATTTCTTGAACCTATCTGCATTTAAATCAGCTTTTTTAAACACAGGAAACCAGACACAAAAGCAGCATTCCAATAGATCTAGTGATACTTTGGCACATAACTTTCATATCCCTTTTTATGCACAGAAAGCGCCTCCTTTGATATTGGTAGGACTGCATATCTTTTTCAGTTTGTGTTTTTTACAATTACATAAGATTAATTTACTTATACAAAACTACTTCATGAGAACCTTTTCCACCTCTGTCAGCTAATGAGCTGTAGTTACACGGCAGAAGTTCTTGTACGTAGTTATCGGTACTTAACACACCACTTGGCATGATTAAATTTAATTACCTTTCTTTTACATCAATGCTTGAGATTACCCACTGATCTCTTTAGAACACTTACATCCTCCCCATACAGAAAACTTTTCCCAACGCTGTGACATCAGGTAATTTCACTGACACAGAGTATGTCAAGTAGAAATGATTTGTGCTAAGATCGTTACTGAACGGGGCGCATCTCGGGAACCATCAAGGACGACTCATTAATAATTGTCCAACCTGACAGTTACCTCTCCAGAGCAAGCCCTGTCATCTCCCATATGATCTATTCTAGCTACTATCTATTCCAGAGCTTTTTTACTCATCCCCACAGTGTCCAGCACAATGCTTACTATGTTTAAGTCAAGAAAGGGAGAATAGATGCTCTTTTCCTAGGGAGTCAGATAAAAAAAAAAAAAAAACTATCAAATTAGTCCAGTACAATCAAGCTTTGCTAAATTGTGTTGAATTTTATACAACTTTCTATTTATTTCCATGACCTGAATGTGAAAGAACATTCAAAGTTGTTCTAAGTTTAGCATGCTATTTAGCTGTTACTATAGGCTACAATATATTTTCTCCTTTCACATTACACCAATTTTCTATATTCTGCTTCAAATGTGTGACCACTGCCTTGATGAATGGATTAAAAACTTCATTCAGTTTATTTAAAATTCAAGAAAGGAAATCACCTTTCTTAAATTAATTTCAGGCTCTTTAACTTTTCCTTGCTCATATGTTCTATTTTAATATAATTTGCTACTTTGTCCTTCATTCATACTCAAAGTTAGAGCCCTTAAGAAATATGGATTCAAAATACTAGTTTGTAGATGGCACAAAATTAATCATTATTTTATATCAGTAGACAGTGCTCCAAAATTTACTCCCTATTCCTCTTCTATTTATATTTCCACTTTTTTTCTTTTTAAGAAAGATTTTTTTTTCAGCTTGACTTTTGCTAAGTCTCACTTTTCAGTCAAACATTGACCTTTAAACAAGGTGAAACATTGACCTGATAAAACGTATATCTATACGTTTCACAACTGACCAATCTATTTTGTACTCTTAATATTCTTTTACAAGCATCTCACCCTCTACTTAAGGATCTTTCTTTGGAGCTCTTTTTTATTTTCCTACTAAGTCACAAAACTCATTCAAAGTCTTTCGTTGTTTTCTCCATTTCCTGTATTTACTGCCATAACTTACTTAACTGACTAATTTGTTCCAATGGTTTCCAAGAACTCTCCCCTCATACATAGAGAAACTCAATAAAAGCATTTTAATTTAAGCAATTTATTTGAAAATACTTGGTTCTAAGCTCTTTGCTAAATTCAGATCTTCTCTGAGGTCTTTATTAATGAGATATAAAATATTACCAATTCTTTCTGTTTGTTATAATCTGGTAAAGAAATATATTGTCATTTAAATCCACGTATATTCTGTTATTAGCACCACATATCCTCCAAATAGAGAAGCTGTGTCTCCTTTCTCTCAGTAAGCAGAAATATTAAAATTGAAACAACATTGCCAAATTCAGTGAGAATAAGGGGATAGCAATAAGCAACATCAGGGTGATAACAGATGGCAAAATAATTTCTATACTAACATTAGTCTGTATTTTAAAAATCAATAATACATAGAAAGAGGCTGAGTGCATAAAAGCTAAATAACCCATGGGCCATTTTTCCCATTGTCCATGTACAAAATTATTAAATTTATTATTTATAAAATATTTGCATAGAGACATGAAAAATACACAAGTAATGATATTGATTGAAATAAAAAATCAAGACAGAACAAAGCCTCTGCCTTCTGTGGTTTCTGTGAACTCTTCACTCTGCAGATATTTGGCTGAAAAATTGTAAAACTCTTTTTGACTTGTTTGCTTGTATGAAACTACATCTATCAGCTCTATCAGCAGTCTAAGTAAGGCAATTAGCCTATATCACCCTCTTCATTAGGGCCAGATCCAAAATCCATTAGTGACTGTGAAGAGCCTCCTACTGACTTCATGAGGCTTTAGATCAGTTTATGGGTGTGAGCCTAAAGCAAGATGAACATGCCATTTGTTTTCTCTGATACTCTGATTTCTATTCTCTACCCATTCCTTTAGAATTTCTAGTGGGTGCCCTTTTTCTTTCTTTGCATTTTATTACTCAGCAGCTACAATAGCACTCTCTTCTTCACCAGCCCTGTAAGCTTCAAAAAGTACAGGATTCTGCCATTTCTTTAGCTCATTTCCATACTATTTTCATATTACAGCTTGCTTTCTTTTTGATTGCTGTATAGCTACATAGTACTATATAAGATGGAGCAAAGAGCAACACTTTCTTCTCTCCTCCAAATATGAGAGGACACTGGTTTTGGTCAGCATATAGACAACAATAAAGAATAATGTAGTGAATTTTTGTCAGTTTTCAGGTTTAATAGCAGTGCTATTTCTAATTCCATGCTAAACAATACTGTTTTCTCACTAGGCCTGTTTCAAGGAAACTTTATTGCTAAATGCTTTACTGTTTAATTGATGCATTACAAAGATGAAAGAAATGAAAACAGAAGAAAGGGAAGGGAAGATAAAGGCACTTGTCTTTGTCTTATGACACTGGAACAAAATAATTAGAAAGAATGGTTTCTACATCCATTTAAGTTTGCATACTGCTTTAAATTATTCATTGGGTTAATGCCTTCTTTCTCAATATCTCCAGAACAGCAAAGTGTTTTCTCAAACAATCTACTGCTACAACAAAATTATTTAGGATTGACTTTGTCATTCAGTATTCCTTGTGTCTACTGCCTTCAAATTTGCTTCCATGGAATTCAAACTTTACCTTGCAGCACAAAGATGGTGATTCAACATCCACAAGAAAAACTTATAAAATCAGCTCCCATTTTCTGCAGTAGTCCCTTTAAATAGATGTTGACATCATTCTTGCCATCAAGTAATTAAATTATATATGTTTAATGACAGAGTTTCCCACAGTATAAATGTTAGATATCGCAAATATTGTGTAATGGGGATAAGCTGCCCTTTCTTAAATCCAGAGAGAACTCACATATGCTTTCCTTGCAGCACTTTTTTTGAAGCATGCACCATTGTCTGTGATGCAAACACTGTGACCTTCAAATCCCTGAAATGCTTTGCAGTGCACTTTTAAAAGGACTTGCTGTTGCAGGAGAGGTTTGAAACTGTTGTTCTGATCAATGCAACAACTCGCATAATTTCCCAAAAGTGCTTGGATAGTGCCAGAAACCCTGAAACTAATCTGAACTGTCTCCCAAATGTGTTCTGGTTAGATATGTCAAGAAGACTTAAACCCACCTGTTAAAATTTCAGGTTGCCCTGAAAATACTTCTGTATCCTAGCAATGAAGCAAATGAGGATTCTCTTCTTTCAAAATGAAACCAAAACCACATTCCTTTCCCTATATCAGACCAGTAGTCAGTAAACTGAGTATCATAAACAGCATCCTGAATAACCATTTTAGCAAATATTTGGAATATGAAAAAGATGCAGCACTTCAAAAAGAGATAATCCATTTCAGCTCAAATAGAATGGGACCTGAGATCCAGTTTTGTACCCACCCATGGAGTTCACACCTAGTGTTTTATCTGGATTTTAGATCAAAACTTTTTAAAATAAAAAATATCCTGGTAGCCCCTTTAAAAATTGCCAGTCTTCCTGGGAAAGGTTAACACCCTTGGGCTACAGAAACAAATTACCTCTAATTTATTGCCTTCCTAATACTCAAAATCAGGAATTCTGACTCCACAGCAGCTTTTCTTCCCACTTACTCCTTTGGAAGGAGGAGTCAAACATCTCAGTATCCTATGGATACTGCAAGTTACCTAAGGACTAAAGTACTCAGGAAATGGAAACTGTGTTCATGGCTCCTCCCCAGATC
>VWZV01005224.1:479281-519706 GCA_013397155.1 Irena cyanogastra
CTGTTGGGAGAGATGAGCAATGGCATTGTTTGGAGGTGGAAAACCAGGAGAGACATTATTTTTAATGGCCTTTGTTACATTAGCTCAATGGAGCAGTCACATTTTCTTTTGTACTGTAGGTCTGCACACACACACACACACACACACACACAAAATCTTAACTCAATCATTTCTCCCTAAGCCACATGATAACGAGTACACCTAAAAAAGCCATATTCATTTTCTAAGCTTCCTTCCAGAAAGGCCTTCCTCCATTTGAATTATAAAAACAGAACTCTAGATTTCCCATGACAATGCTTAATATGAAATCTCTATGCATATTCATTTAATGCACAGATATGGCATTTTTCCTTGCTTAAAGACTCAATTAAGATTTCAATATTCAATGTTTTATTATATGTTTATTGACTAAAAAAAAAAGTAAAAATACCTCACTCTGTGGTGCAGTCTTATTTCTGCTTTGGAAATTCAATAAAAATATTTATCAAATATTTTTTATCATTCTTAAATAAATACTGGATGAACAAGTAGTAAATGCACATATTTTAGCCATCTTAAAAATTCATTAACAAGAATGTCACAAGAGACATTAGAAGAGTATAAAAATGCTATCTTCTTTCCTATATTTGCTAAACTTTTGTAAATTTTGCAGTACTATTAAGGCCCTTGATACCAATGGGATAGGTACTTTTCACAGTGTACTTTTCAAATTTGACTTCAAAAAGTAGGCTACTAGACTACAGACCCTAACACACGTGTGTTTTCATGCTATTTGTACATTGGTCTGCTCTCCTGTGCTGCAAGTTTCCTCATCATGAAATACAATGGAAACACAAAGTACAGTGGCCATCCTCCTCAGTTATTATACTTTCATTTTAAAACACTATTCAACATTAGCAAAGATTAAAGTTACAAGCCCATAATTTATTTTAGTGGTTTGTTTTTTGAAGGGAGGTGGCGGAGGCAGGGGTTGGTTGTTGTGTTGTTTTGTTGGGTTTTTTTTTGGTGATGTGTTTTGGTTTTTGTGATTTTTTTGTTTGTTTGTTTGTGGTTTTTTTTCCTATACAGTGTAATCTCTGTTAATGGCAATCTTTGTATTACATTGCTACCAGGAGCTCTCTTCTCCTTTGCAGGTGAGGTACAGGAAATGTGGAAAAACATAAACTGCAAAATTAAAAAGCACTCCAAAAATAAATTATTCATAGAATTCAGTCAGAATTCATATATCACATTAAGTTGCATAAGGTGACTTTCACGCCATGCTGCATCTCACCAGCAAGGTCAAATTCTTAGAGTAAAACAATATCTTGCAATATAAAACTTGCATAAGTAGCATGCAATTGCTTTTCATCTACTTATTGCTTTGCATACCTGGAGCTACCTTATCCATTTGACATCTAGTTTCAGTTTTAAACACAGGGAGATAAATGAAACGAAACACTCTATATCATAGAATTTCTAAGAACTTTCATATGCTACAAAGTAGGCCATTGCTTGTGCAAAACTACTTTGCAAAAAAGTGTATCAGATGAATTCCTAGCCCTCTTAAGACAAGGAAAAGGTTTTCTTCCCTTCTTAGAGCCAAAGATAAGCTATAAGTTGTAGTTCTAATTGGNCTGCATTCTCTTTCCTGACACACGACTTCAGACTCAGCCAGTGTAAAACACCTGTGTTTTACCCAGAACAGCCTAGCAGTCCTTTTCCTCTAACCTACCCAGACACTGTGATCCATCACTCCATCCATCCACCCTTTTTAAACACCACCAGAGCATTAGCTCTCCTTCAATATGTTCAAATTTCTTCAGTACTCAAAGACCTCTTGAAACCTCAGCACAACAGATGCAGATGCCATTCAACCAACTCTTTTAGAAATCATGTTGGAAAATCAAGGCCTAGCTCATTCTCATAATTAAAGACAGTTCTGGGGTTTATTCACACACAGTTATGTTAGTCTGAGTCCTCGCTATATCTGGACTTCTCTGATTTCCTTCCACCTAGTTAAAATAGCGCTGAAGTTTCAGGAAGTTCATGGTTTTTCTCAGCCTGTTTTGATGGATATTTCTCTGCTGTTGGGAGAGATGAGCAATGGCATTGTTTGGAGGTGGAAAACCAGGAGAGACATTATTTTTAATGGCCTTTGTTACATTAGCTCAATGGAGCAGTCACATTTTCTTTTGTACTGTAGGTCTGCACACACACACACACACACACACACACAAAATCTTAACTCAATCATTTCTCCCTAAGCCACATGATAACGAGTACACCTAAAAAAGCCATATTCATTTTCTAAGCTTCCTTCCAGAAAGGCCTTCCTCCATTTGAATTATAAAAACAGAACTCTAGATTTCCCATGACAATGCTTAATATGAAATCTCTATGCATATTCATTTAATGCACAGATATGGCATTTTTCCTTGCTTAAAGACTCAATTAAGATTTCAATATTCAATGTTTTATTATATGTTTATTGACTAAAAAAAAAAGTAAAAATACCTCACTCTGTGGTGCAGTCTTATTTCTGCTTTGGAAATTCAATAAAAATATTTATCAAATATTTTTTATCATTCTTAAATAAATACTGGATGAACAAGTAGTAAATGCACATATTTTAGCCATCTTAAAAATTCATTAACAAGAATGTCACAAGAGACATTAGAAGAGTATAAAAATGCTATCTTCTTTCCTATATTTGCTAAACTTTTGTAAATTTTGCAGTACTATTAAGGCCCTTGATACCAATGGGATAGGTACTTTTCACAGTGTACTTTTCAAATTTGACTTCAAAAAGTAGGCTACTAGACTACAGACCCTAACACACGTGTGTTTTCATGCTATTTGTACATTGGTCTGCTCTCCTGTGCTGCAAGTTTCCTCATCATGAAATACAATGGAAACACAAAGTACAGTGGCCATCCTCCTCAGTTATTATACTTTCATTTTAAAACACTATTCAACATTAGCAAAGATTAAAGTTACAAGCCCATAATTTATTTTAGTGGTTTGTTTTTTGAAGGGAGGTGGCGGAGGCAGGGGTTGGTTGTTGTGTTGTTTTGTTGGGTTTTTTTTTGGTGATGTGTTTTGGTTTTTGTGATTTTTTTGTTTGTTTGTTTGTGGTTTTTTTTCCTATACAGTGTAATCTCTGTTAATGGCAATCTTTGTATTACATTGCTACCAGGAGCTCTCTTCTCCTTTGCAGGTGAGGTACAGGAAATGTGGAAAAACATAAACTGCAAAATTAAAAAGCACTCCAAAAATAAATTATTCATAGAATTCAGTCAGAATTCATATATCACATTAAGTTGCATAAGGTGACTTTCACGCCATGCTGCATCTCACCAGCAAGGTCAAATTCTTAGAGTAAAACAATATCTTGCAATATAAAACTTGCATAAGTAGCATGCAATTGCTTTTCATCTACTTATTGCTTTGCATACCTGGAGCTACCTTATCCATTTGACATCTAGTTTCAGTTTTAAACACAGGGAGATAAATGAAACGAAACACTCTATATCATAGAATTTCTAAGAACTTTCATATGCTACAAAGTAGGCCATTGCTTGTGCAAAACTACTTTGCAAAAAAGTGTATCAGATGAATTCCTAGCCCTCTTAAGACAAGGAAAAGGTTTTCTTCCCTTCTTAGAGCCAAAGATAAGCTATAAGTTGTAGTTCTAATTGGAAGACAAACGATCTTGTGTCTGCTTCAAATACAAATGCATATGAAGAGAAAATAATTGTAATGCTGCATTCAAGGAGCAAATTTGAAATTTTTATTGGGATAATGCGTTAAGGTGCATAGCAACAACAGTTGTGGAATTCAGTCTTGGCATTCCAGCAATTTTTCCCCCTTATTCCTCTACATCTTTGCAATAACTTTCCCTGCCAAAATGGCATTCTGATTCCTCAAGGTTATGAAGCCCTAATTTATACATTACGACTGATTCTAAATTATAACAAAAATGAAAAGTAACTTTCTGCAATGAAAAACATTACTTTCCCTAAGAGGCCAATCCACTACATCAAAGATGTCTTTTTAAAGTCCTGCCTTGAAAATGACCATCTTTGCAGTAAGGTGATTATTAACATCTCCAGAATGAGTCATTTTCTACTGGTAAATTGGGGTTTATTTTCCCCATTCACTTAAATGTACATATTTTAAATCTATTGGCATCCATTATTTGTCAATGACAGTTGCAAAACTGAGTGAAAACTGAGTCAAACCAATGCTTTGTAGCTAATTTTTTTTTGTTCTGCACTTCCTTCTCAGTCTTTCTAGAAAAGATTCCTACATACTTTCTTGTAAAAGAAAGCATTTTAGGCACACATATAACCAATTTTTTAGTGTATACGTACTCTCCCACTAGTGCTCCAGAAAATTCTATTCAGAACTGGAATGTTTATTTGGAAGTCACACTGGCAGCTCTGCTCATTAGTGCCTAGTGCTGATAAATGTGGTGTACCACAGGGTGGGACACTTCAGGTTTCCTTGGGTGGTACACTTAGATTGATTCCTCTTAGCAGGCTTTTTCACAGAATCATAGAGTCATTAATGCTGCAAAAGACCTCCAAGGTCAGGAGGCCCAACCTTTGACTGAATATCACTATCCCCACTGAACTATACTTTGAAATACCCCAGGAACATTTTCAGGGATGGTGACTCCACCATTTCCCTGGGCAGCCTGTTCCAAAATGCCAGTTTATGTCAGTTTGGAAAAGTCAAACTGTGTGAAGCATAATGCCTATTTGTTTGCACTTCCTGAAAATGTGGACACAATCCAAGCACTGAGAACACCCTTAAATCCAGTTAAAGCTCCTGCAAAATTAAGGTGGAGGGGAGAAATCTGCTTTTCTCCATCAGACAGGAGGACTAGGATACACCACCAAAGGCAGCCCTGTTTCATTGTACAAAGCTTTTTCCCCCTTAGAGCAATATTATCTACTGCACACTCAAGTATTCCTTTCAGAAACTGCAGTATTCTGCAGATTTGACTTCACTCTCAAGCAGCTTCACAAACTGCCTACATTAGATGCTCACTTCCCAAACACCAAACAGAAGTGAGATCAAGCTTGGAGTTCAGCTACAGATACCAGACTGAAAGGCAACATCTCCAATAGGTTCATCTGAAATAAAGGCAGTTTTCATGTAAAGTTGTAAATAATGCAAAAAAGCAGCATAATTACTCCCTGAAAACTGTATGTTGAGAGTCAGTGAATAGGGAAATGAGAGAAAAGCAATAAATGGGTGCACCTGAAAATTAAATGTCAAAATAATAGTAATAATTATTATTATTAAAAAGAACCAGCAGCAGAACACTGTCTCGAGGCAGCTATAATTTGCATGAAGTAACTTTTCAAATAATAGGTAACTCAAGGTCTTGGTGATCTTGGCACACTTAAAGGGGTAAGATTCAAGTAGAGATAAACATGGATACATTTTTCCTACACTCACAAATGTAGGTTTTGAACTCTTAAATAAATTATGATTAACTTTTCTTCAGTTTTGATATGGAATATATGTATTTTTCCCTGCAGTTGATTTATTTTGTTTCTGTCACTTTGAGAACACTTGCTAGTATTGTGCTAGTGTCTGCTTTCTAGTGTCTGTATTTTCCATGATGTGCTCTCCCTGAACAAGTTCCCTGTGAGTTTTCAATGCAGAGAGTTTAAGTAACTTCAGGCTTACAATTCAATATATTGGAGAATGAAATTTACTCCTCTGGGAACAAAACAGCTCACTGTGTCAAGTGACTCTTATTAAATTAAAAAAAAAAGAATAGAGCAAACAATCTCCAGTTTTCTTTGTCTGGTTGAACATTCTTCAAAGCTTCAAATTATTTTGAAAACAAATGTTATCATGAGCTTTTGTAACAAAATATTCAGTTATTTAGAGTTTCTCAGTTAACAAAAAAGTCTCCTAATCTTCCCTAGACCTGAGGACTCATTGAAAGAACTTGTGAATCCGTCAGAAGAAATACCCAGAAATTACTACATGAATCAGTGAATACATAAACATTCAAAATTACATATACAAATGAATAAAAGCCTAATTAATCCACAGTAATGCAATTATTGTTTGCCTTTGCAAGCTTGAGTCATCAGGTATAAATCCAAGCTGGGTATTTTTTTACTTCGAAGTATAAAGCTAACACACATGCATGGATGGAGACACCCTTCACTGCAAAAATGCCCTTAGAGGAGTTTAAATGGCATTGGAGTGATACATCCAAAGAAATACATCATTCTGATTTTTCCAAGTCAGCATCCACAAAGTGTTTTTCAGACATTTAGATTTAAAAGCAGAAGTGTAAGAAAATAATATGAAAATAACAATTTCTTGGATAGTCACCCAGAGGGAGCTAAATCTATAGTGTTATTTCAGCTTCTATTTCTAAGCACAGCGTAGAAGGTTGGTTTTTTTCTGTTATTCACTTAAAGCCTTTTCCTCTCCTTTGTCTCCCTTTTCACAGCTTTGCAGATTTCCTATTTGGATGCAAAGTGCTGCCACTACAAATTGAGAAAGGATGTACCCTCCACACAGCTGAAGCAATGACAAAATATATAGGACAAATCTTCCTTATAAACAAAGGTTCAAGGGAAAGCCACTGGCTTTCTTAGCATTTTCCCTGGATATCTCAAATTCTTCTGGCAGCATGTATTCTGGAGCAGTGCAGATACCACTATCTGGAGATAAGACCAGTTCTCCTAGTCCTGTCACTGTTTCCAGGATACTATCAGTGCTGCAGCAGTTCTACTTCATCATACCCCTTAGCCATATAATTGCTAACAGCAATAATGATAAATAAAAATAGTTTGTTCCCACCTCTAAGAGGGGTATAATATCTGACAGATCTTCCTTCACTTCTTAGTCTTCACCCTCAATAGTTTTCAGTAAGACAGTTATGTGGGCTTACTGATTTCCAGTCCCAGACACTGAATGTGGAGGATGACAGCTAAGAACTTCAGGCAGGAGCCTCTGTTTCTCAAAAGGCAGGGCCCACCCTCTCCCAGCTCTTCTGCTTTTCCATGCACACCCTGGACTGGCACGTTTTGTACCTCTGCCACACACTGCTGGAACAGGCCCCCACAAGACATGTAGTACAGCTCTACAACCAGGAATAGTTTCAGCATAATGACTCTCTGACAGAATAAGAACAAAGTTTTCCAGTGATTAGTTATATTTTGGGTACCAAATTAAGGCTGCTGTGAGGTGAAAGAAAATTTTAAAAAACAGACTCTTCCAAAGAATCTTAATTTAGGTCATTGAACTAAAGCAACCAAATTCTGCAGTTTTTTTGGAAAATGTTGACCTGGTATTTCAGCATCCCATTAGCAGGACTTCACACCAGACCCCTTTGGTTTCTTTCATTGATCACTACAGCACAGGCTCAGGTCAAGGCAGCACCTGGTAAGACACAAGAGATGAAAGGAGAACAGAGACCTTGCTTCAGCCACTGCATTCAGGGGCCAGAGCCTGCCCTTTCCAGTACTTACAAACCTCCCTGAAGGTGAACAACAGCCACTGACACAGCCAACTACCAGTCTCAGCTCTAAACTCAGATGTGATTGGAACTAGAATGCAGAACAGAATTTCCTGAGCAGGTATTGCATGCACCTATTTTCAAGGATCTTTCTTAACTTCTTATTTCACAGAACTTTGTTTTATGCATACACAGAGAAATACAATACAGAGACTATGTTGATACACAAGAGATCAGTATTTCAAATTGTTTGAACAACTATGAAAAAGATGGGATTTTCATTTTCTGTTTGCTGATAATTCAGTACCATAAATAAACACTTTTGCCTCCTCTTGTAGGCCCCTTCCAGGAAAAAGAATCCTGTGGGTGAACTTTCTAGCAATAAACACCTATAGGTCACTATGCTACTATGAATCTGGTATAAACTAGCCAGTAAGAAGGATTCTGTCTATGAATTATAACTTATTTCAGTCTGAGGCTGCAAGAGTAACTACCGCCTAGGAAGCAAGCAGGCAAAGCCTACCAAAGAAGAAATGAATGAAGGGCACAGAGAAAGCTTTCAACTGTAAAGAAATCATTTACAGTTCTGCAAAAATAAACACTCTGAGAGCAAGTCTGAGTTTGGTGGAGCTCATCAGAGACCTGAGGGACACTCACTTTAAAAAATTTACTTTCTTCTGTTGGAAGATGCCAGACTGCTCCACTGGGGCTGTTGATGGTTGGATATTGATTTTTGCACTCTGGACTCTGAAAAGGTATCAGCAGCCTACGCTCTTAGACTTTTAAAATACCTTTTCCTAGTGGTCATTTCTTGACCACTCCCTTCCACTCTGTTATTTCTGAAACAATTAAAAGAGGACTTTCCTGGCACTGTGGTGTCCTACAGTCTCAGTCCTGAGAGGTCATAGCATATTGGTGCACAAACTTCTGTCTAAGACCTTAAAAAGGGCAGAAAGAGGATTCGCTACTAATAGTGAAAACCTTTTTTCCCCAGACATACAAGCAAATGGTGATCTTGACTGGTGAGAAGCTGGACATATCCTGAGTATATCCTGGACTGCATTCAAAGCAGCATAGCCAATAGATCAAGGGAGGGGATTCTGCCCCTCTACTCTGCTCTGGTGAGACCCCACCTGCAGTGCTGCATCCAGGGACCCCAACATAAGAAGGATGTGGATCTGTCGAATGCAGGGGAGACCACAAAGGCGATCACAGGGCTGGAGCACCTCTCCTGAGAAAACAGGCTAAGAAAGATGGAGCTGTTCACTTTGGATAACAGAAGGCTCCATGGAGACCTTGATGCAGCCTTTCAGTACCTAAAGGGGGCTTGTGAGAAAGATGTGCCTAGACTTCTTTTTAACAGGGCCTGTAGGTGTAGGACAAGGGGTTTTAACTAAAAGAAGGTAGATTTAGCCTACATTTAAAGAAGCCATTTTTTACAATGAGGGTTGTGAAATATTAGAGGAGGTTGCCCAGAAGAAGTTTGGATGCTTATCCCTGGAAACATTCAAGACACTGTTGGATGGGGCTCTGAGCAGCCTGATCTAGGGGAATCTGTCTCTGCTCATTGCAGGGTGCTTGGACTAGATGGTCTTTAAAGTTCCCTTCCAACCCAAACTGGTCTGTAATTCTGTGATCTCTACAAAAACAAGATCTAGAGAGAGGTATAAAAAATAAGACAATAAGTCAAATTAAAATACTTGTGTCATTCAATAAAATCTGTTCTTCAGTGTTCAGTGGAATGCAGCTGTTCAATAACTTTGAAAACTTCTACATGTTCACCTAGGAAATTAGTGATGAAAAGGAATAACTAAAAACACAGTAGCAATTATTTCTTACGTTTACAAGTATCAAAGTAATTAAGAACTGAGGCCTGTAATACATTATTTTCTGAAAAATACCAGGATTTCTTTTTCCACTGCTTCCTCAGGATTTTTAAATTTTAGCCTTTAAGCCAAAATTTCACACAATACTGTGAGTTGGAAGGGACGCACAAGGATCATCGAGTCCAGTTCTTGGGTGAATGGCCCATATGGGGATTGAACACACAACCTTTGCAACCATGTTCTAACTAGCTGAGCTAAGGTCACCTATGACTAGTTTTAGATTTTCTAGTTAAGACTTGAATATGTCCTTCAATTAGGTGAAATGCAGAAACCCAACCTTTTAGAGAATGATAATCTCCAAGTAGAAAAATTAAATCTTCTCATGGTGGTGCTTGATGTCATTGAACTATCAAGTCAAAGGAAAGAAGAGACAGAGTAGATTTTTTAGTTTCTCCACTGAACAGAGCCCATCGTGGGTACAGAATTAAATTTATCAGAGTTAACACAGCACACTCCAAGATGATAAATCATCATTGAGAATTTACTCTTTTGGAATATGATTCTATGAATATATTTAACCAGATTTTCTAAGGAAATAATTATGCTATGTGAGCATTCATACCTGCCTGTCCCTCAGCTGTAAGTGAGACAATAGGCACTTGCAATGAAATCCGAAAAAGTGAGGAGGAAACAAAACAACAGGTTCCTAAGAACTTTGTAAAACTATATGGTTAATTAAAAAACAGGGACATTCTGAGTGTAACCTGAATTGTTATGATAGGCCAGAAAATCCACAGGAGTATAAAAGAAAAAGAAGTAGAGACCCTTCCTTCATGTCTCAGCCTTGGGAAAATTCTCAGTCAGAGCTCAACCTTTTCAGATTGACTGACAGTTAATCTCAGGATGCAAATGCACTGGGAGCTAGATGTCTTTAATTCCAGTGTTGATAGAATTTGATTTTTCCAAACAGTCTGTTCCACAAAAACTAATATCATTCTCCTTTTATACAGATACAAAATGAAAATACATACTAAACATGAAAAGAATCTATTGAAAACAGCTCTACTAATCATAAACGTCCTCTTTTTATCCAAAATCTAAAAAGCAGGCAAGGTTAGATGAGCAAAAATGTTCTGAGATCTGAACTCAGTCGTTGAACTCATCATGAATCCAATATGAATCATTAAATGACCCACTGTCTTTCTTAACTTTCCTTCAGGGTAAGTATTTATATTGCCTGATATTCCGACCTCTATTAAAATCCTCTCTTCAGCATCTGTCTCCAAGCACAGCACTTGTACCAAGGAGTCAATCAATTAAAACTTTCCTCCAGCTTAGGAAAGTTGGTTAGGCTTTGTACCAGAGACTATTTGATCATCTCTTACTCTGACCACTGATTTACAAATGCAAACAAGTCTCTTGATAGCGCTGGGTATGGTTTTATCAAGTAATGGAAGACTAACATCACTGTACTAATATGAATTATTTTATGTAGAGTTTCCTTTCTAAAATGTATTTAATATTCAAGCTAGAGCAAGGTAATATTTTACTTTTAAGAATTTTGTCTGAGTGACCATTTGGGCATTGTAGCTTTTTATGAACCACAAAGTATTAGTCTACACCTGGATCTGTATTCTATGCTGGTAAGTTAGCAGGGAATCTCACATATCCTCTAAGGTATGTCAAGGAATTTAAATTGTCTTTTTTTTTTTCTCCCCCCACATAAGAGAATTTGTTTGATTTCTCTTAACTCTGTAACTGTCATTCAAGTGCGTTCTTATGGGAGCTCTAAATGATTTAACAGTGAGCTCAGAGATTGGTGAAGGTACTTGATAAGTACCTTCACAACTGAAGAGTAAAAGGATAAGAGCACCCACTAAAGAGAGGGCTTACAGGGGCATACTTACAACTTTTTTAACTCCTGGAAGCAGCACTGATCAACAATTTAAGGTGTATCTGCCTCAAATTAATAGACTATGTCAAGTCTCACTGAAGCCTTTTAATCTCAAATCCCCAAGCATTTTTTAACAGCAAACTAGGGCACAACATTTTAAATAGAAACAACTGAATAACATTATTTCAAAGAGAGAAAAATTTTTATGAAAAGCTTTCTTCAAAAGCCCCCTGTAACCTTGCAGTCAACTTCCTGGTACACCTGCACGGCCTCGGGCAGCTCAGGGATGCTCAGCAAGCCCTGCACCATCCTTCCACCAGACCATTAGCAAACATTTGCTCTTGGCATTTTTGGGACCCTACTGATCTGATCTCCAGCTCCACACTGGACACTTTCTGCCATTATGCACACAGTAGTTTTATTTTACCCCAAGAAATGCAGACATCTCTTCACCCTGGGGCAAGGTCCATACCAATACCAGTAACTCTCTTAAGGAATAGGTCCCACAAATCCATGTCACCTGTGGATGAAGGTCTCCTAATAATTAAATTAATAGTGTATAGAGAGACTGGGAAGTGCTCTGAAGTAATCAGTCCCTTACCACCTTCCCTTTCATTCTATTATTAAAAAAAGGCAAGTAAGAGTGCTTTTTCCCTAACACATCCTCAATCTTTTCTTTTTTTTTCACATTTTAAGATCTTTAAGTTTTACTGACCATTTCAAAATGTCTATAAATTTCATTTTGAAAATCTCTGATGGTTTTGGGGATGCAGAATTCTGTGACTTGAATAACTGGACTAAAATGTAAAGTTCATTACCAGCTGTTTGATATAGACAAACTACATTTTTCCCTCTCAACAGCAGAAATCTTAATATATTTTGCAGCTTTGCCATTAAATACAGAGAGATGATTTGCCTCTAATTTCTAAAAGCAGTTTTGTGGAAGAAAATGGGTAATCAACATGGAGAATGTCTTTTTTTTTCTGAAAACACTTTCAGCCTGACATAAACGACAGCTATTTAAAGGTAATCACTTGTGTTTTATATCTCACACAAAAACCAACAGACACAGTACCCTGCCTTTGAGACAAAACACTGATACATGTGACAGAACATTTCAAGCAGTAGTAATCAGAAGCCACACATCCAGCATCATCAAGAAAACAACTGAAACATTGTCCATTAAGATCTGTATCTCTTTTTGCTACTGTTGTTCAGCCTTTAACTGATATTACGCTGCCCTATGAATAACCAATTATCTTCATCTGACAGGTACAGGACATGCAAATCACATTCGTTCTGCAGTATGTACACTGATAACTTACACATCTGGCAAAAATAAAGTGCTGTTCAAAATATCACCCAGGAGGCATGTGTTCTGTTTTCTGTTCAGTGACCTTTGGAAACTCTAGTCCAGTGAATAGCTAGTGATGCATGAGTAAGTTTGGAGACGTAGATGAAAAGTGCCTATAACCTTATATGCTATCTGTTATGAAGATGGTTGTGATAAAAAGATACATTGCTCTTTCATAATTTGCCTGAGAGAGCAAATCAATGAGAACATAAACTTGCATCCCCTTAAGTTTAATGGTTATGGAATTCATTATCCTGGACAATTAAAAATATAATATGCAGAAAAAGTGCAGTGAATCATATAATTTAAGTATCTAATTTAATGGTAATTTGCTACCTTACAGGCATTTGTTCACATGGCATCAACCACATCTTGATGAATGTGGCCTTCCATTCAATCATTTATGTAGAAATCTTTATGTAGAAAGAACCTGAACTGTGCTTCAAGATGGAAAAACTTCATATTCCCAAGATGTTGGTAGAACACTAAAGGAATTCAGCAATGACATTCTTGCATCTGTTAGAAACCTTCGTAAGGACTATGACATTATAAAGCTTAGACTTTCTTTCTCACACCCTACATGGCCCATATGGCCTCGATCTGTGTCAGGCAAAGTCAGTGCTGTAAGACAACAGCTACGCAACCAAAAGGCAAGGCAAAAAACACCAAATCCAGGGAGACATAGTACAGCACATACGGCTTTGCTTTTGGGGCTACATCACCAACAAAGCCTTCACTGCAAGCCCTGATTACATCTCAGGTAATTCAGCCTTTGAGTAAGCACGTCTTTTAAGCATAGATATGGTCTATAGCTTTTATGTAGCCACTTAAACATTAAAAACCCTTTTGAAATTTTTCTTTTATAGTGCAACACTACACGGCCTCTATCACGCACATATGCCAGAAAACCATAGATTTTTAAAGAGATAACATTCCACAATTCCAGTTGACAAGCTAAAAAGGGAGTTACTAAGCCACAGAGGTTCTTCACAACAACCAAACATCACTGACAAGAGTTACGGGGAAGAAAAGCATTTTGAATGCAATTAGCTAAACCATAAACTTCTTAATAGCATGAAAGACTTATCTGTTGTATTGCTCATATTTTTACAGTTTAGAATAAACAGTGGACATCTTTATTCAAAATGTAAACAAATTAATTCTTAACCAATTTAAATTTCATAATTAATCACATTATTTTTATTACAGATTATATTTTTCCTATAAGAGAGAATAAATTATACTTACCCTCTCCAAAGTAATTTCTTCAAATTCATATTCAATTTCTGTTCCATTGACCTAAAGAAAATAAATCAGAAAATTCCTTAAATCCACATGGAAGGTAACTTCATAGGCACACTGTACAGCTGTCCCAGTATCAAGAGTTTACTGAAGCACATTTTTCAACATATAGCTGAGGAGGTCTAAAGTACAGATTAATTAACTCCTCTTTGTCTTGGAGGTGCATAATCATGCCTATGAACTGAAAATAGTACAAGTTCAATATGTAATGGCTATACAAATCACCAACCTAGTAAAACTGATATTTGATAAAACACCTTTGTGGACTTTGTGCCAACATTTAAATAGTTTCCAAGGTAGGAGTTTCAAGTCAAAATAGGAGACTTGCTTCTAATATTCTCACAACAGAAGAAAAATTATGCATGCATTGTCTTATAAGCTCCAATTTACATTGCAATACAAAACCAGACAGGAAATTCACAGTACTTATGTAAAAATTACTCACTGATACATACACTGAAATACATCTTGTTTACTATATTAACCTAGGGCAAGAACATGACAGAGGACCTTTGCAAGAGACAGCTGAATGGCAAAAAGGCACAGAATGTTAATGTAATTCCTATGCTGAGTCCCAGTGTCAAAATAAATTAAGCTACAAAACGTAGAGCACCAAAATGGATTGTGCTGGACAAGAAATTTATCAGGTGAAGAGATGACACTGATTTAAACAGTATTCCAAAACCTTGTTCTAGTCTGACATGGATTATTTTTGTCCCTCCAGGCAACTCACTTAACACACATTTCTTCCTTTTCTCATCTCTTAAATGGGTAGAGTAGAGCATTTGAGAAAGCTACAAAGGCTCACCACTATATTACAAGTAAACTGCAGAGCAATGGAAATATATCTATCATTAAAATCGCAGAAGAAATTCCAAGCATCACTTCTATACAACTAGTCAGCAGTTTTTTGAGTTGGCCAGAAAGTATTGATTAAAAATTAAAAAAAAAAAGAAGAAAAACATATTAATCATTCTATTTTAGTTTCTGTAATGGGATATGCCCTGGAAAACAGCTTTGCTTTAGTGTCTTACTTTATACTTAATGAAAAAAATACTTCTCAGGACCTAAACTGAAGGAAAGGATTGGGATTGACTTCATCTTGGAGGAACGAATTTGTTATTTATCAAAACAAGAACATCTATCACTCCTCCCCTCTCCCAACTGCTAATTTTCTGTATTAGATTCCTAACTGCAATCATAAAACACTGCACATAAATCATTCTTTATCCCGTCAAGCACCTTTCAAATGTAATTAGGTACTTCTCTTGTGAATATTTTAACAAGGTACATGTATCTGCCAAACAAAAGCTTCCTCTAAAATCCACCAACTATTTAATTTGTTTACAATTTAAGGTGTGATAAACCATGAAATCAGTAATAGTAATACAATCCCCAGAATCTGTGTTGAAAAAGAAAGAGAGAGAAAAGTCCAAACAAACAACTCATGCTTAACAACTGCAGGAAAACACAGCATCAATGAATATAATATTTAATAAGTGCATAATATTTGAGCTTTTTAGTTTATTAAGATTGGGTAATCACACCACATTACACTAACACCAGAGATGAACGAAAAAATTTTACTACAGGATGTCTTCCTGCCCTATGCTAGCACTTTAATGCTTTCTGCATAGACTCTTTTATTAATATAGACAACTTACTACATATTAAGATCTTCATAGCTATTCCATTTTTTGTCCTTTCTTGTCTAATGATAATGAAATCAAAGCTATCTATATGTCTCTGTTTTCATCAACTTCTCTTTTATCTTAGGTTGGTGGATAGCTCTGATCTATGCCTTCAATTCCTCAGTCTTGCTCTATAAAGCTCTTTGCTTCACTGCTTATAATCGCTTTTCCTTTGCATTAAAAACTCATTAGTGCAGCAAAATGGGAAAAAGAGGGATATGAGAAGTGAGCAACCTCTGTGGAAAGATGAAAGGAGAAAACACAAGCTGAATACTCAATTTCTATTTGCACACAAATGATAGCTTGCTTATGACCATCCAAAGGGTTTCTATTATCATCCACAGTGGCGATTCTGAAAATGCCTTCAATTCAAATCAAAATTAATTGCAGCAGAGATCCATTATCAGGCTCCATAGCAGCAGGGGCGATATGAATCAAAAAGCTGATCTTGATCCAGCTCCTTTTGTTATTTAAACGTACATGTCTGCATATACTGTTCACTGCCCTGTTTGTTTTGCCGGTTGCTCAGCAAACCAATGCAGTTATTTCTTAAGGGATTCAATAACATACTGTACCCACCTGAGGCAGGTGGAATGATGCTCTATGCAGTACCACTCATTCCTAGCACCATTTTACTCCATATTTAGACTCTCTGGCTGCACCTACACTGCTAAATTATAGTCAGTTTTCAGCCAAGTCTCAGTGCTTAGGGCTGTTTCTGTCTGGAGCCTGCTGGAAGCAAATGGCCAAGGAGCGAGCCAACAGTTAAACAGAAAGAGAATCATAGCTCCAGCACTGGAACTGGCTTTTTGGTGCTCTCTTTTAGCAGCATATGGACATACTCTGGGTTTGTACATTTTAACTTGTCAGTCTCTGGCCTGTCAAAGCCCCTAAACAAGCTGTCTGAACCTGCAACTTCCATTTCTTGCAAGTAGCGGCAATCTACTCTTGTGTCCCTCTTTGCATGACTTTTCTAATCCTGCTTTTATATCAGATTGCAATACGAACAGAAAGCAAAATCTATTACAGCCTCCATGATTTAAGGTAACTATGAAAAATTACAAACATTTTCATTCAGTTTTCTCTTCTCCGCAATCAAAGAAATCATCAGCATTTTCCAGTTGTTTGGGAAAAAATTCTCTCTCAGCTTCCCGGAATATAAGCTTGTCATGACAGACATCTTTAATCTCAAGTAAAATTTACATTTATAATGCTGAAATGTGAGGCAGTAATCTAACTCAATGTGAGGTAGTAATCTAACTAATTTACTCAAGTGAGTAAAAACAGGCACGTGAAGGTCTTAATTAATTTCATCCTCCGCTAAAAATCTCAGGTAGGTGAGGTGAAGTGTGCCTGGCCATTTCCTGTGACTATGTACAAACAGAGCCTAGAAATGATGTGTGAAGTTAGGTGACCACTTGCCTTAAACCTGTTTTCTCTGCATTTCTCCTGGCTATAGACTGGTAAGATATCTGCTTAAGGGATGTCGTATGTCTTTCATAATTATGCACCACTGAAAGGCCGGATCTCCGGTTCAGCAGCTTTTCCAATTGCTTTTTCGGGCTTGTCTGCACCCGCAACTGGCAGCACATGCCTGGCATGATATCCAGCACCTACTCCCACAAGCCCAACCTACAAGGATATCCACAAGGAACAACTCAATCTTTCCCCTTCTCCAAAAGCCAGGAGACACTGCTCTTGCCTTCTGTCTCTGATTCGGGACACTGATGTGCACTCTTCTGAGAAAGATGCTCAACAGCACCTGTGACAGTAACGGGCCACAGGACCGGAACAGAAGTGGGTAAGGGGTACACAAGATGAAGTCCATGGGAGGACACAACCAGGGCATAGGAGCTGGAATCAACATATGTCTCATCCAGGAACTTGTATTTCTGGCAGAAGAAAAAAAGATATATTGACCAGGTCAAAATATAAAAGTGCTACATAGGAGCAGATGCACATGAAATCTTTAGATCATTTTGAGGGCCTCTGCTGCATGGCCAACATACACATGCAATGCAAGAAGGTTCTCGGCCTCCTGACCTCGCACGTGTTCATGATCCAGAGCCTGATGAATGCACAGCCCTTCCACAGCCCTTTGGTAACTTCCACAGTAAGTTACCAAAGTTTAATTAAGTCCCAATGTTTAAAAGAATACAAGAGCAAGGTAACAGTTGCCTTTCATTTATGGCTGCACCTGTTTTTCTAGAGGACTCTCCAAAACATTTAACAAAAAAATGTCTTTAAGAAAGAGAGAGATGTAATATAGGGTAACTATCTAGATTCCACCATTCAAGAGACATTTCCTGGCAAAGATCTCATCACTATTAGAGTTCACTTACCTCTCTAAGAGGAAAGTGCTACTCATCTTCAGTGACACTTACTTTCAGGAGGGTGGGAAATAAGAGAGAGGTAGAGAGGTTTTTATACACAATTTTGTGAAAAATCTGAAACAAAGCCCAGCATACAGATGCCAAAGTAAAGACCTGATAAACTCGGATTTGTTTGTTCCTTTATGTGAAGACTCTTAACTTTCCAAGAAATTTCTCTCCTTTACTGCAGTTTAAGGGTGATATAAGCAGCTGAAATAGTCCCTTATGAAAAATCAGCTCTACAGATTCTAAATTCCTAAAATCCTTGAGACAAACATTCTGTTGGGTTTTTCATTTTCTGCCACTTCATTAATACTTTAATTTCTGCCACATGCTCTACCTCTTCATTAACACTTTTTAAGATATTTTTTCTCATAATACCAACAATAATTTGATACTCTTATTTTACTTCTGCAATTATTTGATTTGATGGACTTGTTTACACTCAAAAAGTAAACACTTGCAGAATTCCTTCTTGCTATACTTCTACCCTACTACAACTACATGCACTCGATATGATATATATTTCATTATGGGAATTTTAGTAATAAGAACTGTATTATGATAGCAGCAACAATCGAATCAAAACATACAATTTATTCAACTGCAATATTTCAAAACCCATGCACCTATCCTTTCTGATAAAAATTGCAATCAGAGACATTTGTTATGCTAAGTCTTATTTTCAAGAAGAGATTGTTTTGCCTAAAAATTACATCTGTAGCCTTTTATTACAAGAAAAACTCATTTTAATCATATTTAGTTGGGTATTGTTTTTCAGAAAACTGCAAGAAAGATGACTGCTGTTTCTACTTCTGCTGTCATACGCATTGGAAGATAACTACCCTGACATTGATTTTCATTCAACATGCAAAATTTATTCCTTTGGCTGTATGGTTTCACCAGTTGTCTCATCAGTACCCAAACCTCAGCAGAATACAAACTTGCCAAATTCCTGTTGCAGAAGTAACCTCAGGATATATTTGTCCTTCAGAATTTCCAGTTGGCTGTATAATTCAGATGGTCACAGACTCAGAGAATCATAGAACTGTTTGGGTTGGAAGGGACCTTAAAGATATCTATTTTCAAACCCCCTGCCAGGAGAAGGGACATCTTCGACTAGACCATGTTATTTTACATTTCAGAAATAGCAAGCCCATTTGGGTATCTAAAAAGTATTAAATAGCCTTTCACAATTTTTGTTTTGTCACCAAAGCTAAAAAGTGATCTTTATATAGCCCTTTGACAACTCCAGATTTGGGTTATTTCTTTATTAATTGTCAAAGGAAAGGTACTGATGTTCCTCTGATATTGCTTTCCAAAATCATTAGAGGTTTCCTTTCTTACTGCACATAAACATACAGAAAACACTCTCCTGATTTCTCTGATTTCAATTGTGATGACTCTGCATTTTCGAGCTGTCCTAAAAAGGCTGCCAGAAAGTTTTTCATGCTAGTCTTTATCTGAGTGAGTGCATTTTATGGACTATTTATGCGAGATATCCCATATCTATTTTTAATTATGGTGCATAACTAAGCCCGTTTCCTTTTTTTTACCCATGCTTCCTTTAGGAAACAAGGAAAATACGTTAAGTTTTTGAATCAAAATTTACCATAACCTCAAACTTTCTTGTTGTAATACAACTGATCTGGTGTGAAGAGTCAAGAGTAAAAAAAACATAGAGTTTTCAAAGAAATTTATACTTTATCAGGAATAGATCTTAGTGGTTCCTTCCACAGATGCCCAGGGAGCACTCTACCACCAGTCGCTGTACATCCTTTAGGGAAGATATTACCCTCAACACATAATTAGCAGAGCTCCAAGAAGACAAATCCAACTCTTCATCAGCACCTGCAACATCTGCAGTCATGATTAACTTGTACCCTGCTCAAAGGATGCTATATTCACTAATTTTTTTTCCTTTTTAGATGTCTTTTATATCCTTCAGGACTTTATTTTTATTCAACCTGTTCTCCAGTGATTGTCACAATACTCACCCTTTCCTCTTTCTGCCTCCCTCACCGTTATCCTGGCTTTTCTTGCTTTCATTCCCTTGGAGAAAATACCCATCTAGCAAGTAACCATTGTCACTCTTCTCTGGTTGATTCCCAAATTGCAATTTTATTTTACTCTACCCCATTTCTCTATCTTGTTCAGAACAGTAATTTTTTCTTGTCTACTGTGAATCACAATCCTCAGCTGTAATCACAACTTCTCATGTCTCCAAGTCAGACTCCACTGCTTTGTGATTTTCCTTCCTTTCACTTCTTTTTCTTCTTTCTTATTACCTCCCAAATTTGTTCTGTTTTCCTCTCACACACAGATGCACACACACATACATATCAATTTAAACTTACTTTATCTAATCCCACTTCATCCAAAGCATTATTCAAGATTAGTTTTCTACCTTCTCATCTTTTCCAACTAAACTTGAAACATAATCTTCTCCCACAACGCCTATTAAGCTACTCATACCCTCCATGTTCCTTTATTCTTTTCACTAATGCTTCACCTGCTTGACCATAGTTTCAAGACCTTGTCAAAATAAGGGATCTTTTTCTGGTTTCCCCTACTCACTGCTCTCTCTCCTCATAATCCTTTTTGCTATTCAGCAAATACTTAGATTGACTTCTTTTTTAGCTGTTTTGTCACCATAGAGCTGACACTTTCTACAGTATGGAAAAAAAAATGCCCTTCCCCAAAGTATTCTTATTATTTTATGAGGTTTACAATGAGCCATCAATTTTTCTTTCACCTCTTCTTTGTTTTGTCCATGGAAGCATTATTTTAAGTGTAAGCACTTGATATAGCTCATGCAGACTCAACACAAACTTCCTAGATTTATAAGCCTAATGCAGGAGCAGATAAAAGCAGAAATCACAATTTCAAGTGAGGTTCACAGTAAATGGAAGTGAAATTACATCTGTCTATGAATTCTGTTACAGCTAGCACTTCCGCCTTGTACAAAATTAGTAGCAACAAAAGAAGAGTAGAAGAGTGCACAGTTCAGCTTTGGTACTTACAACCTTCTCTCTCATGCTAAAAGAAATTCATATACCATCATATTACCTGTCTAAAGGGTAGATATCCAACTTAAGAAGCAATCTAGGCTTTGGGATTTTTTCAGGTACTGAGAGATGAATCAACGGAGTGATTTATGCCATGTGTCTTAGTCTTTGGATGGAACTGTTGTTTAAGAACCTGCTTGCCCACCAACTATATGGGGAAACTCTAAACTTCCAGGATTTGCTTCCTAAAAAAATTATTTCTTAAAAAAAATGGCAGGGTGTTTGGAACTGGGTGATCTTTAAGGTCTCTTCCAAACAGTTCTGATACTATGAAAATTCTTCTTTTTTTGTATCTTAAACTTAGAACATCTATCAGTGCAGAAATTTGAAACAGTACATTCCAGAGAACTGGATGCTGCAATTTCTTCCCACAAAATCATATTCTTTCTTGTACAGTTCAGATCATTTACTATACAGCTTCAGAAGTTCACAATCACTTTGCCTCTTATTTTCTTCTGTGCTTCTGCCATTGCTGACACGATAATATATGAGTTATCATAAACACTCAGTTTGTTAGGTTCTTCTATCTCTGCTCTATTTCAGATTTAGAAGAAAATCCATCAAACCTTTCAAAAATTTGAACAGTTCAGACATTTCTAGAAATTATTTTTCTGGTGTAATCTACCATTCCATGCACAAGATACATAAAAATGGAA
Organism: Irena cyanogastra; assembly: GCA_013397155.1. NCBI lineage: Eukaryota > Metazoa > Chordata > Aves > Passeriformes > Irenidae > Irena > Irena cyanogastra. Next base: position 500,925 of record VWZV01005224.1, read on the forward strand.
AATAGCTGTTGCTTGATTGACCTTATTTCATCAACAAAGATTATAAAGCACTTGTAAATTGGGACTTAAAACGTAATTCTAAAAATGTTTAATACTTCAATTTGCATAATTTGATTTTAAAGGTTGGTAAGAGTGTTTAAAAGGCAGAAATTATTACATGTGGGTTAAGTTTGATTCATTTAAACATGAGTAATAAATATTTCTCAGTTTTAGGGAAAAAATCAGTAGCATACTAACTGGCAAAATTTTAGGCAAGGAAAGAATAGCACTAATTAACTTCATTAGTTAATAACTCCATTACAGCCATTATATAATGAAATAGATGTAAGAGGCATAATAGGTATAGAACATTTCCTCAATAAATAGATATACAACGAACATAATCTAATCTCTTACAATTTGCTCAATGGGAACATACTCTGACTCATACATTTGTGCCTAAAAAGTTGTCTACCGGTACTTTTGTTTAGTTTTGAGAGTTAATACTCCTTTTACTGCTCTCTCACCCCATTGTCTATGAAAAAAATTAACAATCAATGAATTCTTTCGGGCTCTTTTGTTCTTATGTGTTAACTCTAGCACAAGCACTGAAGGCTAAACTCTACTGCCAGTAGCCCTGGTGGAATCCCACTGGTGTCACTGGTCTTGTACTTGTGTAACTGAAGTTGCAGCTGTTCATTTGTGGATGCACTTACACCTGTAGGAGGAAGCAGCCCTGAAAAAGTGAAGAACATATTGCACTAAGAGTAAAAATGAGTAATAAGGAATACTCACACACATAAAGAACATGTACATTTACAAACCAATGTGGATTCCACAGTACAAGCTTTTTATGCATGACTCAGTTGCTTTACAGGCATTTTTATAGCAGCAGAAGGATTTGGTATTTCTCTTAAAATCTTGGAAGGCTCTTCAGTGAATGTAAGGGAAAAGAGCCACTTTGGAGTGGAAAGGAGTCCTTGGCACTCCACAACTAAAAGCACAGCAGAACAGCTCTTTCATACCAAATTAATTTTGCTGCAGAGGAAAAAAATAAAAGAAAAAGACGACATTTTGAATTGCTGACACAAAATCCGTGGTTTTCTGCTCCTCCTCCCAGACTCAAGGAATGAAAATTGATGTAACTCTTGCTCACAGGGATTAACAGTGTTAACTCTGATCAGCACCAGTCCCAATCTAAACCTAGTCAATATTCAGCAAACTGTTCCAAATACTTCTCAAGCATTCTTGGTAGGAAAAAACTGGCAAGCATCAGTTTGAGAGAACTTGAGTTTTTCACAAAAAATTTTTTTAACTAAAATCTAAGGAGAGAGGAAAATATCACTTTAATCCACCTTCAGTCAATCTAATTTCTGACACAATAATGAAATCTTGAACTTGAGAGTTACTCTGAAAATAATTTCTATGCATTACTTCCGTATTCTAAAAAAAAAAAAATAGCATTTTTCAAGATTATCTATTAATGTATAACAGCAGAGATGAGAGAAGCTTTACTAAAGAACTGAGGAAAGCCAAAAGAAAGCCTGAGAAAAATGACACATAATCCTCTTCAAAACAACACAAAAAGGTCATAGTGTGCTCTCTTGCTTTAAGCAAGCAGTGATGAAAAGACCCGTGTTACAAGAAATACTCCAAGAATATTTTTACTGCACTAAAAGGCACAACTGCAACACAGAAGTATTCTGAAAATGTTTAATGTCACACAATACCACTTTAAAATGTCAAGTATTTCATCATCTCTTTCCAGAAGTAGAGCATATTTTACCAGTTATATGAAGTATCTTTATTACATTCTCCATAGGTTTCCTGACATATTGAAACCTGTAATTTCCACATCAAAGCTAAAGTATTTGGCAGCAGAGATGTGGAAAGTACTCTGGTTCTTATTTCAACAATATGCAATGAAGTTAGCAGCTGTTGACCACCACAGGTAAATTTGTGTACAAATTTGTGTCCTGGACACCAAATGTTCCACTATGCACAAGGCCACTAATCTGACATTTTACTTGTCATTACTACACTGTACATGCTCCAGCATGTCTGCTCCATGGAAAAGTTATTTTTCAGGATTAAATTTATTTCTGCTTCATCCTGGGCTCATCACAGAAGCCATCAGCCCATCAAAGGTGCAGACACACACATCCATGAGCAGAAAGGCACAAGGGCAAGTGGAGATACCCTGGCAGAGACCTTTCCTTTCCCACGGAAGCCTCAGCCCCTGGCTCAGGGTGACACCCTGCACTATGTGTCAGCTGGGGATCACCTTGCAGCCTGAGGAGGGCATCACTGTCTGTGGGGCTGGGACGCCTGCAGGATACAGGGAACTAGCATTGCAACAAGGAGATTTTTAGGTGAAAAATAAAAGACATAGAAAAGAGAAGGATAGATGTGCTTTAGAAGTAGAGAGGAAGAAGTACGGGCAAACAGAGGGGTAAGTGGATAAAGGGGGCCAGTCTACATGCGACAAGGCTGGCCAGCTCATTTCTCTGCCCAAGCCCTGTGCCTGCTGAACATCTTCTGTCATGTCTTCTGTCAAATTCCATTTTTACCTGTTTTCTTGGGTAAGGGGTTCTGTGTTCTCTGTGTGTGTGTAGTGGTCTGTGGCATCAGAAGCTGGAGTGCAGGAAGGTGCCTACAAGCAGTGGGTGATTGCCAGCAAACACCAAGCTGGGCTAGCTGGGGAGTAGGTGAAGCAGTCAGAAAGCTGGGGTGTGTATATTTGTAACTGGAAGTAAGACGAGGGAAGAAGTTGGCTACTGAAGGAGCAAGAGATCAAAGGCAACGGCCCAAGAGACTTTAGGATCCAGGAACTGACTGAGACCCATTTCAGTATGTGTGTGCTTTACTGTGCAGGAGTAAGGGCAAAGATCCAGGGCCAGCTACTGCATCCAGACACACTACTGTGTTTGTCTCAGCTCCATTATAGGAGGAATCAGAGTCCCACAGGGCGTGTGTGTGTTGGTTTGTGCAAAGGAGTCTGTACCAGCAGCTGGACAGCGGTTGCAGCATCAGGTGCCAGCTTCTGGAACAGCAAGGATCTGGAGCTAGCACTCCCAAGCTGACCAAGTGTCCAAATCCAGCTCCTGGCAGTTTTCACACCACACACAGGAACATATGCATACACCTGGGGACATGAGGAGGCCACTTTTGTTTGTGGGGGCACTGAGTGCTGTGCTGTTCTGCTCAGATGCGTGTCTACCCGAATGCCTCCTGTTTGTCTGTGTGCTTCCTGGGAATACAGGGCTGACCTTGCTACCAGTTGAGCACTGTGGCATGGAGTCCTAACAGCCTTGCTTCCATTGAGGTAGCAAATTTAGCAACCCTCTAATATGTTGCAATAATTCTTGCACACGTACTGCAAACATAGCATTTTCTTGTTATAAGGACGACGACTCACTGCAATGCTAAACTGAGAAAAAAAATTCTTTGCAGACTCATATCCGTTGCTATGTATCTCCTATTTTCACCCAAGCAGAAAGATGAATGTGGCAGGAAAAGCTCTTCCTACAACCCTCTTGAATCATTCTTCACCAAGAAGCAGCAGAGCAAGAAAAATGGCTAGAAAAAGATCTGGAAATAAGAGACTGTGCTCAAAGTGTAACTGACGGTGGACTTTATACAATATTAAAGCTTTAACTTTAGTAAAGCAGAGGAATTTCTACAAAATATAAACAAACTTGATTTTAGCTACAGCCAAAAATCAAAAAGACGTGGAATTAAAGAACTCGGTAGGAAGTCAAGTATAATTTACTTTCTTTCAGTAGATCTGCATATAGAGACAAAGTCCATTGAGATATAATGGAAACAGGGATGCCCAGTTCTGACCAACCTGCCTTAATGATAAGATCAGTCTCCCTAAGTCATGAGGATGGCTCCTGGAGACGGGTCCTTATTTTGAAAGAAAGACGAATATCTTTCAACAATTTCAAGATATACAGAAAAACGTTTCACAAACTAGAATATATTTGTGTCCTTCTGCATGAAATTCAAATCTTGGGGAATGAAAGAAGAGCACTTACTTCTCTGATTTAGTTTACAAACCAACTCTAAACTAATACACAATGCTTCCAAAAAGAAATCTAACAATATTGAAAGCACCAGCCGCAAATTATATTTGTCCTCTAGGGAAAGATCAAGAAGTCATATGGAGAGTTGAGAACATTTAGTATTTTTAGAATAAGAAAGACCACTACCAAGACACTACATAACCACTTCTACTGAAGAGAAAGACTATGGTGAAACCAAAGTGATTAATCAACCTTGCACTGTGCACATTATTTTAAAAATTAGTATAGTTCAATTGTTTCAAGATAAACTCACAGAGTGCTATGCTCACCTTTCAATCACCTTTGCAAAGTCTAAGTCCTGAATTTGGACATCAGACAAGATTACTTTTGTTAAAACCACGCTAATGCTCACTTAAGCTCAGCAAAGAGCAAAACAATCACACTTGCCAATACTCAGTAAAAACCATAAAACATAACGTACTCAGCACATTTAATTTAGTCAATTAAATTAAAACAACATAAATTTAGTCAATTTGTGACTAAAAAGAATCCAGAATTTTAAACTGTTGTCATCTTTATGCAGAAAAATTTACAGGCGCAAATTACTCGACAACTGATTGAATATGTTAATGTAAGATGCAAAAGAAATGCACTTCAGTTATTATTTGTCTTTACCAATAATCTCAACAAGTGGAAATTTATCTCATGTAGGAATCTTTATTTTCTATTACTTTCAAACTAAGCCAATCTCCCATAGAAAATTATGAGGGCTACAATATCTAAGATCAGGAAAACAGATACTATCTGTGGCATATTTGGGTTTTCTCCTCTACGCTAAGTCATCTAAACACTGATTAAAAATGTAATTTACTATCAAGTCTGATCCACCAGATCACTGCATTAAAAGTAGCATGAGGTTTTATTGTGTAAAATGTGAATTAGAAATAACTCACATTCCCAAAATGTCTACACTCGTAACTTGCAACAGTAGGGACTTGAGAATATTTCCTGAAACTGTGTTGAAGTTGTGTTAGTTTTACAGCATGGATCAGCAAATCCCTGGCTAACAACAGGGGAAAATAAGAGCATTTAAATGGCTAATTTTGCTATTTTATTCGAAGAGAGTGGTGTTCCATTGAGATCTTTTTATATTGTTGTAGGGAACAAGTAAGAACATACGCTAGCTATTCAAAAATTTTCAGAAAGTTACAATAAATACCAGGATGCAATGCTGCTATGAAAATCAGAGTGAATAATGTAAAGAGCAATACCTAAAAGATCACAAGATAAGGGTATGTTTTCTAACCCTTGTTATTACTCATGTTGCATTATGTGCTGCCAGGATAAGAACCTTGCCTTGGCTGAACTTTAACAGGTAAAACAGGTAGTTTGCAAAGCAAAATATTCAACAATTCTACACATAAAAAAGTAAATATTCTTACAATTGCAAAGAAGAGTTCTTGTAAAATAAATTTCAGAAATACTTCATCTTAATGAATGTAAAAAACATTGTAATCAAACCATCCTATATCCAATAAGTCACGAAAGCAAAATTTTTCTTTTCCACTTTTCACCAAAACAATCTTTCTCTTCAATACTGAACAGTCAATTTCTCTTTACTTCTTAGATTATCCAAGGTCAAAGGAACACATCTGTCTCTGACAGCAATTAATCTAAAATCCTCCAAAATGAACTCTTATGAAAAAAGAGAAAGTTTTCTTTCTTTTGTATAATTAAAACCAATAAGATGATGACATCTGTGCTAGCTCTTCTTTCATTATTTTCGCAACAGCTTTCAGTTAAGCTCTACACCTTTCTAATAGAGTGATTACCGACCAATACAAGTCCCATTGTCTTGGATCACAAAAAAAAAAAAAATCTTTAGGAAAGTAGTTATTCACTTGCACTCTTTATGCTGTTTCCCAAATCACTTTAGAACTTCATCTTCATGACAAAATAACTCAAAATAAAGCTATTGCTATAGAAAGATAGCCTTGTGTACTTGAAGAGCTTTATCAGCTTCTTAGAATCACAGAATGGTTTGGGTTGGAAGCAACTTTAAAGATGATCCAGTTCCGACCTCCCTGCCATGGGTCTTTATTTTATACATACATACATATATTCTAGTCAAGTATTTTACAAAAAAGACAAGGGGTTTCATGGTCTAAGGCCATGAATTGCACTAAAAATGCATATTTGGTTATGTTAGCCACTGGATCCTTGCAAACCTACCAAGCCAACCAACTTTCACCTACTGCTACAATAGTAAGGTCAGCTATGGTAGCATAATATATAAAGACTTATACAAAAAGAAAAACTAATTCAAGGGTAGGCAGAGAATGACAAACCCACATTCAAATGACTTTTGATTTAGGTCAGGTTCGTCCACGTAACCTCAACGTTTTCTCAGATCTCCAAGTGCTTCAAGTAACTTTAACAGGCATACACCGCATTCTGCGACACATGCCAACATTACAGGCAAATTAAAAATTAAGTATAGCTGGGTGTAGAGGAGGGGTATGTACACACCCACACACCCCCATATACATACAGTATATATGATTTTTCTCAGAGCAATAAAAATACCTGACAGTGCAATGCCTGGCTGGCTTCCTCCAGCGGAGGCAACAAGGATAAGACTGGCCCAACAAGAACAGACTGCAAAAGCAAAGCTCTGTACCTCTTTCAAGGGGCTTATTACATTACCGCGCAAAGGACCCGATAGTGGGTATCCAAAAACCTGTTGGCAAGTGTAGTTTTTTGTCAAAAAGTCTGCTTTACAAACTTGAGAGTGTTAGAACTAAGACTGATAGATGCACACGCATGATCTGGACTGAAATGCTGAAGTACTTGCACGTCAAATCCAAAAATCATGAAGCATTACACACTCTCTGTGCTGTGCCCACCTGAAGCCAAGGGACACAAACAAGTGTAGGATGTGGTCTCTACAGTTCAATAAGCTCCTCTCTCCCAGTCTGCTAATAGCAACATTTCAAGCATTCATAGAAAAAACTCCTTGTTCGACTCTAAAATCCAGCATTATTCATAGGCAATTGAAAATGGACAATATTATACTTTTGGAGAATAGAGTGTGGAGGAATAATTAGATATGTGACCAAGGGATGCATTTACTTGCTGGATTGACAGAATGTTGGTAATTCTACCTACATCCAGACACAATGAAGGTTTTTTGATTTTTTTATGTATTATGATATGTAGTACTCAAATAGGCAATGTAGTGTTCATTCCTACAGAAAATAAAAGAAATCCCCTAAAACCATGAAGTTATTTTACTTGAAAGTTAAGCTTTTTCCCTTAATTAAAAATTATGCCTTTGACAAGGCTTACAATATTAAAAATGTATTCAGAATTTTAAAGCAAAACACATGAAAAAAATCACAGTTTTGCTTCAGAATCACTTTGGCACTTTAAAAGATGTTTCTTTTTAAACCAGTATATTTTAAAAGAAAAGCGTTGAAATAAATTTATTTTTAGGTAGAAAAACAATGGGTATGAAATAGAGGCAAAGTAAATCATAAGGTCCATTCTGTACCTTGGATTTGGGTTTTCAACAGAAGCAGCACATTTTTTCATGCTGTCACACTAAAATCCATTTAGGTCATCAGACAGCAGGATGAAAACTTTTCTGTTTTTACATTTTTAAGGGGAGCTGTTTTATATTAGTTCATTAGTTTTGTGTTCTGTGGAACCGTTTTCACTAATGATCACAAAATATTTTATAAACATTATTTAAATCAAGCCTGTCAATACTGTTACTATAAAAGAAAAATGTCTTATCCCACTGCAGAAACAATGACATGCAGAATACAGCAGTGCTTGCCAGGGCAAAAAACATTGCTGTGATACAATTCAAGGGCCAAAACAGACAAGCCAAGCCAATGCAGCTTTAAAGGACTAGCACATACTTTCTCCAGCTTTAGCTTTTCCATTGTAATGCACATTAATGACAGGCTGAAAAATGAGTATAAATAAAACAAAACTGCAGGTTAAGAACCTGGAAAAATATAAGGCATTCGAAATAATAAGGTGTGTAATCTGACTTTCAAGACTATGATCAAGCTAATTAAGAAAGAAGGAACAAATTTACTCTGAGAAGTCAATGGAAAAAATATATACACCTACATGATGATATTTTAATACATTTCAATATAATATTAATAAAAAAACCAAACTCTATGAGTTTCCTACTTTTGTAAAAATTTAGATCCCATCCTTTTAGACCAAAATTTCTTTTTAGTCTTCTATTACCACTGTCCTCAAAAATTTGTTCATTGTCCATAGTCACTGTCGTGGTTTAATCCCTGCCAGCAGCCAAGACCCACACAACTGCTCACTCCCCTGCCAGCAGGATCCAGGAGAGAATTGGAATGGTCAAAGGTAGACCAAATGGTCAACTTGTGGGCTGAGATAAAGACAGTTTGATAGGGAAAGCAAAAGCAAAACAAGCAATGCAAAAAAAGGAGTTAATTCACTGCTTCCCATGGGCAGTCAGGTGTTCAGACATCTATAGGACAGCTTGACTTGGGAAGACACATGCCATTATTCTGAATGTCCCCCCCTTCCTCCTTCTTCCCCCCACTTTATACACTGAGCATGATGTCACACCACCTGGAATATCCCTTTGGTCAGCTGGGGTCATCTGTCCTGGCTGTGTCTCTTCCCAGCCTCCCATCCTCCCCCCACTCTTTCACCAGTGTGGCAGCACAAAAAGCAGAAAAGGCCTTGGATCTGTGTAAGCCCAACAAAATCACCCCTATCTTAGTGACCATGTGTTCAGCACAAATCCAGAACAGCCTCATACCAGCCACTGTGAAGAAAGTTAACTCCACTCCAGTCAAAACCAGCTCAGTCATATATGACCTTTAACATTAATTATGTAAAGACTTGCTTTATTGTATATAAATATATAAGGCCACCTACCCCCTCCAACTTACTTATCGAGGTCTAGAATGCACCTACATTCTTATTATCCAATAAAAGCTTTTCACTGACTGAACACTGACTGTGCTCAGAAATTGACAAAGTTCCCTCATTCTTTTCACAGTCAGGCATGGCAACATGCTCCCATCCCCAACCTTCCTTTTATGTTCCATTACATCTCCTGCTCAAGTAATAACCCTAAGTGGTGGTCAGTAATGGATGTACCTGGTCCTGATGGCTGAATCTGCCTCCTGCTGGACTTGGGGGGAGACAGATAACAACGTGATCAGCAAGAACAACATCTGGGCAATACACTCAGCTAACCAGAATGCTGGCCAATGTCCTACTCAGGGCAAATCTGGAAGAAACTAGGAACTGTAGTCAGTATGCAAATATGATTATGACTCTAGCATCTTACTCCATGAAGAGCAGACAGCCCAAGGCCTGCTGAGCTTTCCTGCACGGCAGTGGGCTGCACACCAGGATTTCCCCTTGAGCAGGAATGCCTCTCAAGGTTACGAGATTGTTTATTACATCAGATGGTTGGTAAGTGAATTGGGAATAAGCACACTGAAACTTGGCAATCTTTCAGAAATGATGATTAAACATTGGAATGGGCTGCCCAGGGAGGTGGTTGATTCACTGTCCCTGGAGGTGTTTAGGAAAAGACTGGATGTGGCACTTAGTGCCGTGGTCCAGTTGACATTGTGGTTTGATCAAAACCACAATGACATTGTGGTTTGACTTGATGATCTCAGAGGCCTCTTCCAACCTAACTGATTTTGTGACTGCAAATATATAATCCTTTAGATACCAACCACTGGACAAGGCTGAGACAGTCGGGATACAGCCACACTTAAACTCCCCTCTGAAAGGAAGTCTGGAACACAATGGAGTCCTTTCTGAACCTCATGGCTCAGTGAGAAGATCCCCCCAAAATTCTATCTGACTGTTCTCTATCCAGTAAATGCTCAAGTATACCTGGCCATTAATTCTTGTTAAACCACTGCTAGATTTACCACTGAACTTCTCTTATATCAATAAAATATACTTTCTTCTCACTTGAGAGTGAAGTGCCTGATTCCATCCACAACATCAGAACAGGAAGAATTCATTTTTCTTTCCAGCCTTTAAGCTTTTATGTGTCTCCTTCTAACGTGCTATATCTAGGTGCACTAGCTGAATGGCAGAGAGGAAAGTTGAAAGTTTTCCAGAGCTCCCCATTTTGGCATCATCCTGGCCCCCACACGTCCCTGAGCAGGAGGTGTCACAGGGTACTGCCCTGCCCCAGGAGGGGCTGAACTCACAGTGTCCCTAAGCTGGGATGCACCAGAACAGCTGATCTCTCTGTGGCCACACTCAGGCAAGGGTAATACAATACAAAGATTTGATTACAGCTCATGAAAGCATAACCAACATAGTCTGGAAATTGCTTCTTCAGGACATGTCTTACCTGTATCTTGACAGAACTCAGCATAGGCAGTATAGTTAGCAAATCCAACCAATAATAAAATAACAATAATTCAAAACAGCAATAATATAAAAATAATAATTTGAAAGAACAACGTGAAACTGAAGAATTATGAAGAACTCATTATGAGTGAAAGGAGAATAAAGTACATATTCCTTAGATCTTATCGCTGTGACAAGATGGGAGAGGAAGGGAACAACCATGGTACCTCAGTGAATTTTCCTAAATTTTTCTGTTAAGACAAAAAGAAAATAAAATTCTATTATAAGATAAATAGAAAGGGTCCCTTCAATTTCTATAAGTGAAGCAGCAAAGACAGCCTTATAGCTACTTTTAACTAAACCATGCAGCTTTTTGGAAGTGAAAAAAGAAATAAGTAAGGCCTATTCTGTGCAACAGAGAAAATGAGATGATTCATACGTTATTAAATTAATGCTTCTCATTATACAAAGACATCTAAAATTTACAGCCAAAGAATAGAGAACAAACAAACTCCCACAAATGTTTAATTGTGTTTAAAATGTCACAGAATAATTCGTTTTGTACCATCGAAGCTTCCTATCAAATTTATTCCCACGTCCAAAGCTTGGTGAGCCAAAGTTTTCAAACCACTGAACCTAGAAATAAACTTAATTAACTGTTTCTTCTGTTATTTGCTGCAGGCCCAAATTATAAGGAACAACACACACTATAATAGAATAAGGCCTTTTCTTTTACCTCATCTAAGAAAAGCATACTGATGAAAACCAGTCCCACAAAGGATGATTTTTTCCCCCAAACTATTGAGTCGACAGGTTTGAAGAATATCAACAGTTGCAAAACGTTTAATAATGTGATTTTAAATCATTAGAGGGTTAATGAGACATCACTCAGTTTATCAGTTGTATACCAACTGTAAAAAGGAAATTTCTTTCAGGTGGACCAGTGCACAGATGACATGTCAACACGCTTTGTGAATGCTGACCATCACTGTGAGAGGTATCTCCCAAAAACATTCAGGAATCTTTGGAGGAAGATGGCAGAGAGGATGAGCAGAGCTGTTAATGAGTTGGAAATGCATTGAGGGCACATCCTGTAAAGTGAAACAATGACACAGGTTGTGCCAAGAGCCGAATGAAATCATGAGAAGTCTCCACCCAGCATGTACCAACACTAAAAACACCCTGACCTTACCTAGGGATCTATCAGGTTATCAGTTGTGGCTAGCAATTACAGAAAAAAATACTATTTTGATTCGCCAAAATTTCAAAGTCCATGCTTATTCCAGTGCCTAATTTTGGAAGTAATTTCTATATGGTATAAAATGGTATACTTAACTTTGTTATGGTAAATGCAATGAAAATTATCATTATTTAAGAAAAAAAAATAATGAAAGAAAAATTTATTTTCTGTATTTTAAGCAGCACCTTTTTTTTGTGCAAACATGAGTGGACAGCATTAAGTAGTTGTCATGAAAAGTATCTTAGAAATCCCCAACAGTCAGAAATGAAAAACTAAAATGTCAAATTTTCTTGAGACATATCACTTGCTTATGTGTTCCCTTGCCTTTTAATTCTAGTCAACAAGTTGACTTAGAAACAGTGCCCAGATTTGTGGAAGGCAAACTCAATCAAAAGAATTCAAGGAAAACCATCTAAAACTAGAGAAAGACAGAGTATGAAAAAAAGAACAGAATGTGAACATTAGAACCACGACCCAATTAGTAGGATCTGAAAAATTCTTATTCTTTCCATCCAGTCTTCCTGGACTTTAAGTACACTTTGGCAATAAGAGCTGAAAAACAGGGATCAATAGCAGGAATCTAAGATCACTATAGCCCCAAGGAACACCACTTCTGGGTGTTTTAAACACTCCACAGTTCTCAGAGAGGATCAGCATCTTACACCAAGGCTGCTTTTAGCTCTGGACAGAAAATATAATCATTTAACTTGTATTCTCTGATCCATAAAGTAATTTTTTCTCACAGCGTTAGAAGTCTATTTTATGGCAACTAAAAATCAGTAGTGCCTTTCAGAAGTGCAAATACCTAGCTAGTTAACTCTAAGGTTACTTAAACCTTCACCAAAGATGTTCCTAGGCACTTACAGTCTTCCCCCACACATGTCTGGAAGTCGTAATAGTGCTGAAAATGCAGCTGTTTGACACATGCTCAAGTTTCAAAATCATAATTAAATCTAGCTTTTTGTTATCTCTCTGAACTGACCTCATCCAGAAAAAATATTTTAGGGCATATCTGCTAAATTACATTTCCTATAAAATAAATTATATGATGATTCACTATCATAGGCTTAACTCATCCAGTTTGGAAGATTTGTCTCTGTATTTCCAAGTATTTAAAAGAGAGACAAAACTCCCCTAACACCCCATGATGTACAGGCAGTATTACAGGACCCACACAATACTATAGGCTGTACTAGGTTTTTCTGGGATGGGGTTTATTCTCTATAGTAGCCTATGTGGAGCAATAATTCAATTTGTGGCTGAAACAACGTTGATAATACACAGTATTTTGGTTATTGCTGAAGAGAGCTTGCACAGCATCAAGGCTTTTTCTCCTTTTGATTTTACTCTTGCTGTCCCAGTAGCAAGTTGGCTAGGGGTGGGTACAGGGTTTGGAGGGGACCTAGCCAGGAGAGATGACTCCACAGGACCAAAGGAATGTTCCATATCACATGGTATTCTGCAGTAAAAGCTCAAGGAAAGGAGGAGCAAGGGAGAACATTGATGGTTATGATATTTGTCTTCCCAAATAACTGCTACACACGAGGAAGCTTTCCAGGAAAGGCTAAACATCTGCCCGCTGACGGGAAGCATTGAATGAATTTCTGATTTTGCTTTACCTGCACATGCAGAATTTGCTTTCCCTATTTAACTCATTATCTTCATATATAACTCTGCTTTTATATCTCCTATTTTCTTCCTGACCCACAGCAGAGAGGAGTGAGAAGAGTGTTTGGCTACTGGCCAGAGTGAATCCACTACCTGCTGTCACTAAATACGGATTGGGAAGGATCCCTGGACCAGGAGGGAATGCACACAGAAGCAAATGTGGATCTGGCCCAGTGACTACAGCATCTTCCTTGCAGAGGAAATATAAAATGAAACCAAACTAAATTAAACTGCATTACTCCTGAGAGCAAGGAAAAAACCACAGGTCTCCCAGCCCACTTTCTCAAATATTAGTTTGGAGGAAGAGGTAATTTGTTCATGGCTTGTTTTTGTGTCTCATTTTAGAGAATGTTCAAGCATACAAATCCTGAGCAGAAGGAAACACCTATTTGTAAAGCAGACACCCCAAGTTCTGTGGGGCACTATGGTGGCCTGGACTCAGCAGAAAGGTCAAGGTGAAGTGCTTCTTAGCGTCTAGTGTTAAATAAGGCCCTCTGTGGTGGTGCTGCTGTGTCCCATATCTAAGAGAAATAACTCTTCCCAGGCTAGGAAGACCAAGGTGACTAATTCAGAGTTGTCTCTTTCTACACTAAGCACCTTCTGTTTATTTATCCAGCTCACATCATGTGTTGGAGACTGAAACAGCCCACACACACTTCTCAGCCTACTGTCAACATTTCTCTTGAATGTGTTTGGTCATCTGTTCTTTATTATTTAAGAGAAAGGAACTCTAGTACAAAAGTGGCATAAAAGTGTGTAAGTATTGATAGGATGTGTTAAGGGAATAAATCATATTGATTGAGCATCTTGTCACTAGTGTAATTGCATCTGTATTTAGGAATTCTAACACCGTAGCTGCAGAGGATCCTGGGCACAGGTCCAGTGCTGAAAATGAGAACTGGGGCTCACAGTGTCCCTTCTGGAAGACTACAGAACACTAAGCATAAAATGTCTCATCAAAATACAGGAGAAAAGCCAGACAGACCTATTGAAAGTGAGACCATAGCGGATGGTTTTGATGTTAGGATGGAAAACTGAGAGAGAAATTATAGGAAGCCTTTTAAACAAGCTCCATGCAAATGAACAGAGAAATTCTATTTAACTTTTTCACCCTTCCCAATAGTTTCTATTCCCATCAAGGGACTTAATTCTCTTTTGCTTTAGAGCACTGTCATTCTTCTAAATTGCTCTTGGCTGTGATCTTTACCTGTGCTCTGCACCATAATTTCTAAGTTTTATGAATTGTCAGTAACAAACTGCCCAGGACAACCCCTTTTAAACTTCCTCATCAACAGTCTTCTGAAAGACAGAACCCAGCAACATGATTGGTGTAGGTAGATAAATAATGAGGCTTATGCATTGGTATCATAGGAAACAGATGTAGACAAAACACAACAGATGAGAGACATTAATTAGGAGCTTCAAAAAGATAACTAAGATGATGCAAGAAGAAAGATTAGCTACTGGCTGGCTAGCTTTGTGCAACTTGTTTTTCTTTCCTCCAATCATTTAAGCCTGTTATTCTCTTTGTGATCTGTTTGCTTTGTGTTTTTCTATGTCCTTTATCTTCAACTATAGTAGATTTTACAGTCTAAATAATAGTAATATCAAATGTTTGTAGAAAAAACAGATTTTTTTAAAAAATCTAATAAAAACATGCATTTATTTTAGGATAATCTGTTTCCTAGAAGTCATAAAAAAGAAGAGACAATAATAGGAAAATATTAAGTCAATTAGTTTGAGCTGTTATTTATCATGAGCAATTTCTATCTACAAAAGAAGGATAGACAGACAAATGAAGGCATATTGCACCATTTTAATATACACTGTGCATCCCAGGTATCATTCCATTATGCTAGCAGGGTGTGCATGGCTCTAAAAGAAAATACTCATGTCACTGGTAAGGATGACAGCCTTAATGAACTAGCCTTTTTCAAAGAAAGGCTAGTTTTAGTAAGCATAAACTACAAATTGTGTGTATATAATATGCTATGATTCACCTGAGTGCAATTGGCATTCCCAACTTCTTTTCCTAGAAAAGAACTTACTGTGTAACTGTAAAAGAAATTCTTAATTGTAAGATTTGTTTATATGATAACTTCTATGCAATACCAAACAGAATTTCTGTGTGAAAATAAACCAACTCCACATATGTATAAAAAAAAGCCATTAATACTTACATAAGGGATTGTGTCCAAGGTGTCTGTGTTGACAATTATAGGGGCAGGGCTTGCCTGAAAGGGAAAAACAAAAAAAGGGAAAATTAAATTTAAAGACCTGAAATTCACTAATATTTAAATACCCATACTTATACATTAAGTTAAACGTCTAAAAGCTTATTTTCCCACTGAATTCAAACCATACAACAGTAAATAACTGCAGGTATAGCTCAATCAAGGATGAAGGAAATAGATTCTCAGCCTCCAAACCACAGCTCACTGTGGTCTTTCTTTTCAATTTCTTCAGGCTTTGGACCACATCCTAAATATGTATTATCTATTCATTTATTTTTTAGTAGAACTGTAAGAAATCTGATGTATTCAACTTTCAATTAGGGGATTTTGAGGTTGAGGGTTTCAGCTTCCCTACCGGACAAATCCATCTTTTGTGTTTGAACCAAGATGATTACCTGACATTTACAGAGGATAAATATTTAATGTTTACACTACTTGGCAGTATTGTATAGTTATATGTATAAGCACATATATTATGAAATTTATGTCAAAGGTATATAATTGGCATGGTTCACATACACTCAGCTGAGGTTCAGATTGAAATACAGACCAGTTTAAAAAGACTTGTGCATCTGCAAAGCTACCCAACCTGATCTTTAATTTCTTGATGAAGCTCATATCCAGGCTAGTTTCCAACCACCTGAACCTCTTGCTCTTCCCATTCTGGCATTCAGTGGTACTGACCCAAAGCCAAGGTCTGATATGACCCAGCTGCATAAACCTAGCTCAGACTCTGGAGAAAACCAGAATGTTGGGAGAACGTATAAGCCAGAGGAAGCACCACCAGTAAAATATCAAACTGAGGCAGGACTGCCTAGATGGGATTGTTAATAACTCAGAAGGACAAACATGTAGTCAGCATAGTACAAAAAGTGATGGAAGGCAGCCTCTCTCAGCCTTCCTAATGCCTGCTTGGGCAGCAAAGACTCTTCAGGCACTGTACTGGGCTGATGAAAATACTAATGCTTAGCACAGTAGCTCACTAGTTCTATTAATCTACACTGTGTATTTGTCACTGAATGACTGTCTGCACTTTAAACTTGTACAGATGGTGCATGGTAGGCATGAACACAGCACTGCTGAAAACACTGATCTTATTTCTGTCATCAAATATTTACTGTGGGATTTCAAAACCTGAGTAATAACCCAAATTAGGATTGTGATATTAGTGCAATAACTGAAATAACATGACAATAACACAGGAGTTTTTTCAGTTTTTGCGCAGTCATTCGAGGATAATTCTGTGTTCAAAGTAATGTTATGTTACTGGACAAAAGCTACTGCTGATTAATGCCAGAATTTCTATACAACTGTGAAAGCCATGAATTAAAATTAAATGCATATAATTTGGTGCGTCTGCACTTCATGGCATGGACCAGTGTCATGGCAAGGTATTATTTGATATTAACATGCTTAGTATCTGAAAAGATATTACACATCCATACCCTGTTATTCTCAATGTGTCCCAAAACACTGGACACACTGAAGTAATAGGTAAAAGCTGAATGCCATATGTTTATAATATTTTTAGCTTTAGGCATATGGAACATGCCTATAGTAGCATTATCATGGAAGGCAAAACAAATTATTTCCTTTTTAGAATCAGTTTTTACTTACAGTAATATTTAGCTCAATACACTTAAAAAATGCAACCTTTGCTACAGGAAGAATAAGCTTGGGAATTTCTTACAGTATTGATTTTACCTCCTTTTTATTTTTACCTACTGTGTTGGTCTATTACCAATTACAAAAAAAAAAAATTGCAGTTTTCAGATAAAAGCATCTTTCCACTGATGATTTAAAAACCAGTATCTACTAAAATAACAAAAATCTTTCAGAAGTTATTTTCCAAAGCATTCACCCAAATCTCTTTAACCTATTGAAGAACAAAGCCTTTTATCTGTATCAGATTTTCCTGAAGTAAAGCTAAAGAAATCAGAAGCAAATGTGGGAACACTTGGGACTGGACAGAGTACTCCTGGCGCAGTCTGACAAGGGGATGAGACGTCCCTCACCCTGCTGCCCAGGCTGGTAGTGCAGCTCAGTTTGCCACTCCTCCTCACTGCTGCAGTGGCTGACTCGTGCAACTTGTCCTCCTCTCTACAAAGCTACAGCTTACCCAGACTGTGCCTGGCTGGGACTGCTCCATGTTTTATTCTGTCACGGGGAACTCCTGTATGTTTTCATCCAACTTTGTGAGGTTCCTCTCACCACATTTCCACTTCCTATTGATATTCCTCTGAAGAGCAGGGAACAGTCCAGTCTATCACCTGCTCTTCTCAGTCTGGTGTTAGCTCAAACTTTGCTGGCAACACTCTCTATATAATTATTCCGGTTATTAATGAGGATGTTAAACAGCATTAGCACCTCTATCAACTCCGTATGAGCACCACAAGGAACTTGCTGTCAGCACTCTGAACTGCTGACCACTGCTCTTTGGGTCTGCTGGTCTAGCCAGTGTCCCACTCATCTTCCAGTAAACCCATCCATTTAGTTTCTCTCTCATTTGGCTATGAAAGAGAATTTGCACTGAAAACCTTGCTAAAATCCAGGCAAATGACATCTACTGATTATCTCTCATCCACAGAGCTAGCAGATTTCTCACCACAGAGAGATGTTAGGTTGGCAAGGTAAAATCCAGACATTTGTAAACATTTGTAAATTGACCTCCCTCTTTTTAATCCCCTCCCTCTGTCCTTCATGAACCTTGACAAAATGTTCTGGAGGCCCAGATGATGGACACTCACCACAAGGCTTCCATTTGTTAGTTTCCTACCTAATCCTGATCCTTGGGTTATCACTTGGTCCATCATCCCTTCCACAGCAAAAGTCTGAGCATTTAAAGCTGCTCCTTTGAATGATGTGATCCTTCCCTGACTGGCCCTGCTACAGAACCTTGTAAAGAATGAGTTTTCAAGCCAGTATATCACTCAGGGTTCATTTCAACACTGTGCTTACTGTATTCTTCACTGATTGGAAAAACTATACTAAACTATCAAACTGATGATTTCTGCAACTGGGGCATTTATCCCGTTCAGATAGATGGGCATGAAAAAATTCACAGTGCAATAGTTTCAGATAGATATAGTGACTATGAGCACTCATTCACAACTAATATCATCAGTGCATTTGCCTTCTCTGTTCCTCCTGTTCCTACCTGTGCATGGGATTGTGTGTGTGTGTGGGGGGCAGTGCTTCTTGTTACAACTTGTCTTTTCATGCTGTGTTTTCCTTTTTTTT
>VWZV01005224.1:519724-564932 GCA_013397155.1 Irena cyanogastra
CAGGGGAATATTTGTTTTGTTGGGTTTTTTTAATAAGAAATATGATTTAATAGAAACATTTTGCTCCTATCTCTCTGATATATGGTAATTTGAAGAACACTAACCTCCTGAGCTGCAAAATTGCATTAAAGTGCAGGAAATGGAGCTTATTTCATTAGCTGGGCCCTGTTTGTAGCTCAAGCTTTAAAGTAGGAAACTTCAATCATGCAAAGTTGAGAAGACAATTTGCAATCACTGGAGAGGGCCCTAAATATAGTGCTAGCCATGGAGTACACAATAGCATCAAAACAGTCCTGTAACCACAGTGAAATTACCGAAGGGATAAGATCAGTATCAACAAGGAGTCAAAGATTTTGCATTCCAGAATGATGTGTCTGTATCTATGCTGACTTGAAAAGATGTCACACTGGTTCACCAAATTCTCAGAGAAGATACTGAGGTATCTCTGTATTTCTAATGGAGAACATTGACAAATCTATGAATCAGGATTCACCAAAAGTACTCCCAACTGTGCATAAATTAACAATGCAAAAACATGTCTAGATTTTCTTGAAAACCTCTGCCTAGAGTGTCTTTGAGATAGCACTGCCTCTTATCTCTCAGTCTGTATACCCACACAGATGTATATAGTCTTTGTCTAGGCTTGAGACTGGGTGAGAAGAAATAGCTTTCTGGAAGATAATGACTTTATTCCTAACTCTGCACTTTGACCTCGTCCGCTGCTTTGACCAAGACACTGAATCAGATTTTACCAAGTAAATTACACTTTACCAGCTTTTCCCAGACGCAAAATAAAACCAAACCAATCACCAGAAGTGTGAATATTACTGAGTGCAGTGAATTGAGTAATCCTGTTATCCCCATTCCTCACTCACTTCCCTGTCCATCCCAATCTCTACCTATACATTAAGTATTATACTAAGCTGAGAATGTACTGCACAGTCAGACTTAGAGCTCCTGCTCCCTGCATGAACCTTTCTCCTATCCTTGACTGGAAGCACTGCTTTCAGCTGAACCATCTCTATGCTTTATAAATAAAGGCATCACACTGACAGCTGCAGTGAAAGATTGGCATAGCTGAGACAAAACTTGAATAGCTTGGGAAAAAAAAAAGAAGGAACATTTTTCTTATTCTTCTTCTGAAAGGACTTGAGCATAAAACACTTTGCTTCCACAAATATATACAAGATTGTTCTGCTTGCAGCATGTCAGACAGTATAGCTGCTTTTCTGCCAAAAGCACAATTAAGAAGCAAGATAGAGTAAAAGCACTTGAAGCCAATAGAAACAGAAAAAAAAGGCACATGATCCAGTTCATGAGCAATTACTCTGCTGCCAAATTCTCTACAAATGTATGACCTGACTCATACCTCCCAGACAAGGTGAGCTTTCCCTCTACCATGAATGCTAGCATTATCCTGGTTGACAGCTTTTAATCATACTACTCACAGTTTTAGAGTCTATTCATATCACACTGGGTTGCTTTCTCCAGCATTCCTAAGTTCTTGTTTTAACTGTTTCTACTAGGCAGGACTATACTCAACACCAGACCACAAAATCACAAACATAGTTATGTGGCCAGCACTTTATATGCACAGCACATTACTTAAGAAGAAAACACAACCAAGTATGTCATTGTTTTGAAATTGCCCACCTATGCTTATTCCTAGCTGCAATTTTAATTTCATAGAATCAATAAGGTTGGTAATGACCTCTAGGATCAAGTCCAACCAATAATCCAGCACTGCCAGGTCTGACCCCTAAATCATGTCCCAAAGCACCCTACCTAACTAGTTTTTGAACATTTCCAGGTACAGTGATTCCACGAATTCCCTGGGCAGCCTGTTCCAAGGCTTGATCACCCTTTCAGTGAAGACTTTTTTCTTAATATCCAATCTCAACCTCCTCTTGTGCAACCTGAGGCTGTTAGAACTCTCTACTGCTTTTCTTGTTAAAGAATCACCATCATTACTAACATGATTACATTTAATTAAACTCAAGGAGGGGGTGAAATTGAGAGTAATACAAGAGTGTATGTATTACCGTTTTAAAAGTAAGTTGAGTTGTCAGTGGCTTATCTTGTGCAGATAATGAACTCTGGACTGTATATCAGGGTTAAAGGCTCATTCTTCCAGGCAGTCAACCCTCAAGTCTGAAACACTCTCTGGAGTAGACATTTGTATTTTTGTATTACTCCAAAAAGTTAGTATTTTGTGTCTTAATAATACAAAGTAGAGCAGTCCCTATATTTGTACAGTGGTCACAGCAGCTGCATTTCTCAGAAACGCAGTGTAAGACTGTTTAAGGCCTTAAAAAAGTGATACTGAATTAAAGTTCCTGTTTTCAGGAGTTTCAAAATTGCAAGAAATAGATTTACATTTACACACAATGGCCTGAAAGATTAAATGACAATTTAAATGTCAAAACAGTAATTCTCTGGCATGCTATGAGGCCTCAAGATCACAGAACACACAGCACCTTTTGTCATATTTACCAGTGAATTACAAACTGAAAGACTAAAAGATAAAAAGTCATTTCATTGCTATTAATCAGAAAATGTAAAAGAGAACCTCTTTGAACATCTAAAGAATGACTTAACAGCAAACAATCCTACCTCTGCTCTGAGACATAAAACAAAAGTCAAAAGCAGCTTTGCTTGCAGGCTGCAGCTGCCATGAAAGAAGAAAAATGCCTCAAGAAATCCTCAAGACCAGTCCCTTTGTATATAATACAACCTCATATAAAGCTATTTAGTTTAAATGTAAATTGCACTTTTCAAAGGAGGTGGCCTTATTTGCAGATGTGGAGTTTTACATTGTTTTTACTTAATCTGTAGGAATAATTTCCTATTTAAAATTGTATTAATTGGCATTATTTAAAAAAACCCCATACACAAAGAAAATCTAACATTTCTGTGTGGATTCAGAGGCTATCAGAGGGATTGAGAAGAAAGCACCTACTTTACAGTTGTTGAAGCTTCCTCTGTAATGATCTTACCTGTTAGCAGATTGAAATAGCAATGATTAACGTAACAGTGTATTTTCTCCCCAATATAAGATCTAATGAAGGACATAGAAATATCAATGGGAAAAGCTCTCTGGCCACCAGAACAGGCTCCCCAGGGAAGTGGTCACAGCACCAGCCTGACAGAGTTCACAAAGCATTTGGACAGTGCTCTCAGGCACATGGTGTGACTCTTGGGCATGTCCTCGGCCGGAGTTGGACTTTATGACCCTTGTGGGCCCCTTCCAGCTCAGGATATTCTGTGATTCTGTGCTAATACACATGAATGCACACAGACTCAAAACAGACCAGAAGAAAAGCATACATCCAGATTTTAGGCATCCTATTTGACATAGCTGTGTGCTTTATTTTTTTTTTCCAGTCTCAGTATGCACAAACGTAGAACTCCTTCCAGAGAGAGAAACACAAAATCAAAGCAAAATTACAGCTATTTCTTTCATGGAATCCTAGAATCATTTATGTTGGAAAAGAGTTCTAAGGCCATAGAGTTCCAATGCTAACCCAGCACTGCCAAGCCCACCACTAAACCATGTCCCTAAGTGCCACATCTGTAAATACTGCAACACTTTCTCCAAAGGCTGAGCAGGGTCAGAGAGAAAAGCAAACGCATGTGTGATCCCAGTACAAACAATGGAGGGGCTGGATCTGAACTGCGCTTGCAACCTAATTATGGTATCTTCTCATATTTGGCTTTTCTGCCTTTCTTTCCAAAGTCAAGGCTGCCTTACCCACCATATAGCCTTTTATTTTTAAAATCATGGTACACTAAGCTTACAAGGAAGTTACCCAGGGTCTTATTACGTTACCTTTTTATATCATGAAATACCTGACATCTGAGTGCAACATTTTTGCATGGAGTTATAAAAACCCTCCTCAAAAACACCACAGAAACAAATGGACTAAAAATTATCATGCAGATAAAGAGAATAAAAAAAAAGAATGCAAAACTAAATGTGAAATAGGGGAATTCTTTAACAAAATTCAGTAAATGTTTAAGAGGTTTATCAGAACATAAATCTTAAAGAATGAAACATCTGCTTTCAGATTAATCTGTTACATTCAGCACTGTAAACAGGAGTCCAGCATGAAAGGAATCCGTGCCAAAGAGTGCTCATCTCTGTTTAGCAAGAGGAGAAGCCATCAAGGCTTACTGGTGTCAGAGTTAGAACTCTCCACAGAGAGAGGAAAGAATAATAAATACAAAAGTTCCAGAGTTTTGGAAAGGTTCAAATAGCACAAATAGCAAAATCACCAACAATCTTGTTTTGGCACTGAAGTGTCCATGAGGAGAGCTGGGAATTACTGTGGCCCATATAATGCATCAAATTAACTCACTGATTCTGGCTAAGTATGCATAGAGGCAAAGCTATTTTGCAAATGCTTTCATGTAATGTGTATACGTTTAAGTACACAGGAACAACTTAAAGAAACAAACTTGATTTTGAATATCGGCAATAAACTGCAAATTCAAGTTGGTCTGTGCTGGAACAAAGAATGTTTTGATTTTTATGTCAGTGGAAGTAAACTTCTACCCTAACGTCCTCTGGAAAAATTTTAATTGATGTCCCAGAGTGCCCCTTTATGTCCCAGAATTTCTAAGTGATGAATAAAATTAACTAAATAATTCCAAATATATCACTTGCCCGACAGCTTGTTTCAAACCCTAAATCACTGCAGGACCACTGTACGTCAGTTTAAAAGATAAACATTCATTTGTGAAGTGCAGCTATCCAGGGCTCAGGGGAAATCAGCTCTTTTACATGGTTTAGCTTCGCATAGCATAAAATGCATTTCTCAATGGAGATGCTCTGTTACATCAATTACAGCTATTTGGTACTTTACTATAGGGGTTGCCAACTGTTTTTAAATATCAGTTTTCTTATTGATGTCCTTCTCCCTGAGAACTTGAGTGCTCTGTGGGTGGCTTGCAGGACAGCACATGCCAGAACTCCCAGCTTTTCCATAATTTTACAGGTTGTAGCACCCAGCAGGAACATCACAAACTGTTGATTTCAGCCAGGGCTCTCCTTGTGAACCTTTGTAATGCCATCAGGTTGTTACCAATTAAAGAGGATGGTTCCTTTTGAATGATGCAATCTTGATGTAGGACAGAGAGTGGAAATACGCAAATACCATTTTCGTTTTGTTGCTAGGACCAATTTCCCTCATAGTTGGAAAATTTTTCACAGAGAAGAAAAATCAGCCCAATTTCTAGATTTTACACCTTGTTACTCCTCACTCTCCCACATTCAAGTGTCTGGTTTAAGGAGTATGTCCTATTGAAGCATGAATTTTGTGTCTCCTCTGCCTGCCTTATGCTCTCTACTGGATGGAAACAGCAAGGGAGCAGTCGACTGCAAGGGAAGGTTCTGAGAGGAGAAGCCAGGGCTACCCCATGCTGGGCACAGGTGGTTCCAGCCAGTGTCACACTAGATCCACCACCAAGGCAGGAGAAGCAAGTAATGAGGAAGAGAAGGAGCAGCAAAGAGAAACAAGCATGTCCTGACCCCAGCTCCAAACCCACGTGAGAGGGACCCCAAGTCCCTCGCCTCCCCAAAGGCACTGAGTGGGACCTGAGCGATGGCTAGAGGAGGGGAGGTGTCTGGAGAGAAGGTGAACCTCAAGATGAGGTGTTTTCCCTTGGTGTGAGTTGGTCATCTCTGATTCTCAGCATCCAACTCAATAATGAAATGTTTACGTAAAGTAGCAAGAAAGTTAAATTCCCTGAGTCAAATCTGCTTTGCCTTCAAAACATCAGTTATTCTGAAATTTCACTGTAGAACGGATATTTGTACAGCACCTTTTATTTAGGCACTCTGTTTTCTGAAAAACCTACAACGCAAGTATTAGAGGTGAGACTGGACCAGCAGAAGAAAGCAACAGAGCAAAGTCTTTGGTTATGAAAGAAAATGTTGAGTACACAATGTATCCTGTACAGGTGAACTCCCTCGAGCTGGGCTCTGAAGGGAGCACCTGGCTTGTGACTGTTCGTACGACAATAAGCCCAAGCTAAGAAAACTGCCCTTCTATAAGATAAATGTAGCCAAGTAGGAGAAACAACAAATCATAAAATGTTGGAATGGTTTGAGTTGGAAAGGACCTTTGAAGCTTATCCAGTCCAAGGCCCCTGTGATAAGCAGGGTCATCTTCAACTAGATCAAGTTATTCAGAGCCCCATCCAACTTGACCTTGAATATTTTCAGGGATAGGGCATTCACCAACTCTGAGCACCTGTGCTGATATTTTACCACCATCACTGTGAAACACCTCTTCCTTATATCTAATCTAATCTAATCTAAATCAATCATCTTTCAACTTAACACCATTAGCCCTTACCCTCTCACAGCAGGTCCTGTTAAAAGTAAAGTCCCCATCTTTCACTTACACCCTTCTGAGTACTGCAAGGCCACAACAAGATCTCTCGACAAAGAGAAAGAAGGGGCAGTACCATGGCCACAAGGAAAGTTGTCATGTAAAAATAGAAACACATAAATTAGCAACTGATTAAACATATATATTTATACTCTTATAGATCCTCTATAAAGAGAAACTTTCCATGGAGAAAGAAAGCTACACCTACTTCTCCTCACATACTCTATTAAAATGCATTGCTGTTGACCTCTCAATTCTTAGAGATAGCACTAAGCAAAAAATTACAAAACACAAAATCAATGCAACACAGCACCACAGGTTTGGAGAATAATGAAACAATGTAAAGGGCCTGAACTTGAAGAGAAGTAGCAGTGCCACAACAGGAGCTCTGTGATATGTCATTGTTTAAGTAAATAAAGTGCCAAGGGCTCTTCAGACATAAGTCTGAACCACAATGGAAATGTCTGGAGAGTACAGCAAAACCAACATTTTTTCAAAGAAGTTGCACAGAAACTTAAAAATACACCTTACTTAAAACTATAGGCTTGGAAAAAAAGAAGGTAATTGCCCTTGAGAAATGATGAAGGGAAAAGCATCCTTGTGAACTTGAAAAAAATAGATTGTGGGTGCAAATAGGTAGACAGGACCTATTATGGTCCTATTATGGGTGCAAATAGGACTAAAAAAACAAACTTAACAAAATGGACTAAAAGCAAAAGGAAGAAATATTAAAAAAAAAAATAATGTTTTGATATTATTAATGATGCTGAAAAGCACTTCATAGCAGGAAAATTATACTTGCCTGTTTTTCAATCAATATTTTGCAATTTTTACCATGAGAATATTTTATCAGTCTCATGCCAAGGGCAGCCAAGTAGATGTTATCCACAGCTACAACTGTGTGGCAAATTCAGCAATCTATAGTATAGTCTCCCTAGTGAAAAGGTTGAAGCTTTGTTGCCTAAAACCCCTTTGTACAAACTTGGATTAGTGCTGAAATGAATACTGTAGGCAGTACTCACATTCTGACAGATGGGCAATGCGACCTGTGAGGTCTTTCCCCATCTTTACATTTTAGCATTCTGTCATTTCTCAACAATGTTGTTTTGGCTAGAATTGGATATAGAAACACTGAATAAAAAAATAGTCTTAAACGGAATTAAAATAGGTAGGAACAATGACTTACCTAGCAGCAAGTAACATGGCTCTTTTTCTCATGACACAGGCACAAAAAGTAATACAAGGCAGCACTTTGAAACACAATCATTCCTGGGTTACAGGATATGTTTTAGTTACTGATCTCAAGACATGTTTTTTGCTTTGTAAAACACAAACATTTAGGTTGATGCCCTTTGTATACATTATTAGTAGTGACCTGAAAAGGACTAGGAAAGTTCTGCACTCTCTGAATTTGCTGTATGAATATATATATTAAAAGCCACTTATCCCACAAAATGGAACAACTTTCCTTGTACACAAAGACAACATTCACCTTTCGCTGTATCGAACAATACATGTAGCAATCAAAGACATAAAACCTAAAAACTGTCAGAACTGATCTGAACCAAGATTAAGAAGATGGGTTTGCAAACCAATTAGGGGAATTTCAAACGTCACAACCACCCTTCATGCACTGAACAGCACCCCCCAAAACACTGGAACATTAAATGGTTTAGAGCATCAAGGCAGCCTCTTCCTCTAGTAATAATGGCAAAACCAGTAACAATAAAAAACATCTCCTGTATATCTGTCTTTAATATGATGGTAGTTTATTTTAATGGAAAAACTCCAGGAGAGGGCTTTCAGAAATAAGCTGTGATTACTGTTAGAAGGGATACAGAAAACACTTCCTGGCGAAGGAAACGAAAGTTATACGCTATATATCAGGCACTAGGAGAGAACCCCTGGAAAAGGACTAAGCATAGCATTTAGTAACACAAACAAAGCTGTCTGCTTAAGGCAGGAGAGAGGTAGAACACAGGAACCAAAGAGCATAGTCCTCAAAATATTCAGCTTCAGGAAATCAGATTTCTCTTGTACCTGTACAAGAGCATTTCAACCTTGTAAATAATTCAACATCTATCCCAAGAAATTGCCATTCAGACATGAAGAAGCCTTTCCCCCCCGAACCATTTGGACAGATCCAGTCTCCTCCTACCCTACCTTTTAGGCATCAATCCCACCCTCCCAATGAAACACATCCCCCTCCTCCAGTAAATTATGATGCCTGCCAGAAATACCACATTTACCATTCTCAGCCTGTTGTAAATCCTGACTTTCGCCATGGGATGTCTGGGAAAAATTAACACCTAATGTGATGGTCCTTTCCAAAAGCTAAGCAACTTCACAGGCAGGTGCACCAATTCTGAGCACTAACATATAAAAACCCCACTGCAGACCTGACCCTGATACTAAATAAATGTTTGGCTGGTAGGACAAGAAATGGGAACATCGTGTGCTTCAGAGGAATGGGAGAAAAATGACATAGAAAATATTACAGCAAGAAGAACACAGAATCTGTGGGAGGCACAAGGTTTTTTAGGGCAGCTATAACAAGGAGAAAGCAAGATGCTCCAAAGTTAAAGTCAGCCTATCCTTCACATTCTACTATATGCTTTTTGACACATTTTGAAATGTCTTCTTCAATTATAAGTGCTCTACTCTTATACAAACAGGGGCTCAGGCATTTTTTTTTCTATCAGCCCATCTGTTATTGAAGACTCTTTTGCTCACTTATTAGCTCAATACTGATCTGACACAGCTAGAACTGAATAATTCTTCAGGTTGTTGATCACATACTTAACAGTTCAGATGTGTGTCTCTTCTGCACAATATTAGCATTTTTTCATTTTAAAATACCCTGTTAAATTTATATTTCACATGAAATGAAGATATATAGAAGAAAGAAAGATACTATCTTCTTTCCTGTCCAGCACATTCTACCCAGCTTACCTAACCCAGTCACCAAAAGCCATCTGGTGTTAAAATATTTCCAGTGCACATGACATTAATATAAATAAATAGCTTCAAAATACTTGGAATTAGAAGTAGCAACACATATTGATGCTAGCATAGAAGAAATCATTTATTTTATACACAATATACAACATTACTGTGTGCTATCTGGTGATAAGCAGTAACACCCATATGGTCAACTTACATTTATTAATATTTATTATAATTTTAAAGCCATATTTCAATTACATGTTTTTTTCAGAAAGGTAAAGTTATATGTAAAATAGTTTTTTTTCTTGATTATTAAAGTAATGATCAAATAGAAATATTGACAATATATTTTAATTCCAGGTATTCAGAACTATGCATTCTCTCACCAGAAAAATCACCAGCTTTTATAAAAGACAGTTCTTTACTACTCATCTTTTAATCAGAAACACAGAAGAGCTATGGTCAGAGGTCTGAGTTAATTCAGTTCAACAGAGTTCAATTTAATTCATTCCTCCCCCCTCCCCAAAATAAGCCTCAGAACTGAAATTTAAAAACATGCCTTATTGTAGAGCTATGTTCCAGTTTTCCTTACCGGGACAAAAGAATCAAATGAACCCTGTTCCCGACTCTCAATAGCTGAAATTGTTTTCAACCAGAGGAGATAGCTTGAAATATCAGATATTTCAGAATGCTCCATACTGAAAGCTGCAAGATTAGCAGGACTGAGGTGAGACAGACTTGCAAAAGGAGGGCTTTGCCTGTGTTACATAAAGTTCTAATTAGATCCTTGGTACAAATTGCTATCCTAAGAATAAAAAGTTAATCAAAAAGCCTCATTGGAAGAATAGGAGGGCAAGATTAGATCCAAGACAGCTGTTTCACTTTGGGACAATCGCACAACTGCCTAACTAGATTCTGTGCCACTATTCAGAAGTGAAAATATATGTGTGAAAATCAAAGTGTTCCCTTTGTCTTACTTTGGACTAAGCTGTTCACACCTGGTTTACCTCAGTGGAATCAGGAGATTTCTCTATACTGAGATTCTAATGCAGCAAGCACCTAAATATCAAACCCCCTTAATGTCACAGCCAAAATATTTTCAAAAAAGAAAATTTTGCAAGGAACTGACTACAGAAGTGATGCAAGAACAGGTTTTGCAAGGACATTTGGTGACAAAGTGTAAGAGCCAACCTACAACAATTTGTTAAATTTGACTAAATCTTAGAAAACGACCCAAATAACCACAGGATAGCTGATGGATGATTTCTCATCTCCTCAAAAAGATGCAATTCCAGCCTCCATTTCCAAAGTACAGCTGAGAGCTCTCTTCACCTGTTCAGGTTCATATTCCCTGCACTTAAGGGTGGTACTGTAGAAATGAAAGGAGTAGTGACAGGACCCAAGGGAATGGCCTGAAGTTGTGTCAGTGGAGTTTTAGATCACAGATTAGGAAAACCTTCTTCACCCAGAACGTGGCTGGGCACTGAACAGGCTCCCCAGCAAAGTGGTCACAGCCCCATACCTGACAGAGTTGACAAAATATTTGGACAATGCTCTCAGGCACACAGAGTGACTCTTGGGGATGTCCTGTGCAAGGCCAGAAGTTGGACTCAGTGACCCTTGAGGGTCCCTTCCAACTCAGGCATAACTGTTCTACCCACTGGTAAAATTCAGAGCACAGCATTGTTGAAGATTTCAATAAGGTCAAGATTTCAGCTACAATTGTCTTTCAAGGAGGACGGTATAGAACATTTGTAGGCTGTCTGCTCAGAAAACTCACTCAAAGACTGACATTACCAGGGATTTTCTGGAACAAGATGTCACCCTTTGCCAAAGAAGCTCTAAAGCAAATCTGAATGTCAGAGCTGTTAAATAGCCATGATGAAATGGAATCATCAGATGATTCCTTACCTTCTCATAAAAATGGGTGTCCAAAAAGAAGCATTATTATTTGTTGAAAGGCAAGAGAGGTGAGAAGAAAGAGACAAGTCCCTTCCTAGTAGAAGGGACAAGGGAACAAGTGGCCTTAAACACTATGTCATTTACTGTGTACTAAACATTTTTGGCTCGTCTCCTAGTAAGTTCATTTTGGGGCTTCAAATATTCACAGCCAAATTAAAAAACAATGTCATATAAATCAAAATACTTGACAAACCAAGTAAAGTTTAGAAAATAGTACTGATTTAAAAAAAAACAAAAAACAAAAAAAACCAAAGAAGCAGCATAAAAAAACCTTACAGGTTTGACTAGTTTAGAATAAAATATTTCAAAAATCTTTCACAATGCAGCATAAACACATTTTTGATGAATAGATTATTTTTAAAGTTGATATAAAATTTTCAAAGAAAAAAATGGTATCTAGCTTAACGCAAAAAGTGTACCTTTTTCCCAAGAAAACTAATTTCTGAAAAGACCCAATGAAGACTTTGTCATGTAGCTTTGCAGAGTGGAGGTGACGAAAGGAAGACATAGTGCTGCTTCTCCCCTCTCCTTCTTCACTTAAAATTGCACTGTTTAATGAGAAAATTCTACACTAATCTAAATGCTATAAAAATACTTCAGTATTAACTAAAATGCAATGTCCCTATAAAGCATATTTCAGAAAATATCTTATTTGAGAAAATGAACGTGTTCATTTAGAGGCGATTATAAAATAAGTGGACTGTATATACCTAGGAGCAGGTAACTTTTCCTTTCCCCTCAAACTCCTTCCACAACATTCTGTACATTATTTGGTATAAGGGCTTGAACAGGCCTTTGGTTTCACCCAGTACAGTTGTTTGCATTAACTTATAGAATCAATTTATAGAATGCTTTAGGTTGGAAGGAACTTTAAAGATGATCAAGTTCTAACCCCCCTGCCACAGGCAGGGACGCCTTCCACTGGACCAGGCTGCTCAGAGCCCCATCCAACCTGGCCTTGAACACTGCCAGCGATGGGACATCCACACCTTTTCTGGACAACCTGTGCTAGTGTCTCGCCACCCTCAAAGCAAAGAATTTCTTCCTCATATCTGGTTCAAACCTGCTTCCTTTTCAGTTTAAACTAATTCCCCCTTGCCCTGTCATAACATACCCTTGTAAAAAGTCTCTCTTCAACACCTCTCACAGCCCTCTTGTAGATAATGAAAGGTTCTATGAGGTCTCCCTAGATCCACACGATCAGTATTATTTGCTTCTCAGAAAAGCAGAAGACTTGAAAGTGAGGGCATAAATAATTCACCGATTCTTCATCAAATTGAAGAGCTAATGTTTAAACCATTATCTTCTAGGACATCAGAGGGATTGCTTATGGTGAAAATGGTTGCAACTAGTTTGTTTGTTGCATGACCTAGTGAGCTCAGAAAATAAAGTTTAATTTACAGAGTACCTTGTCCTGTAAATATGAGCAATCCAAATGGATGTGACAGACACAACCGAGTCCTTCAGCCAAGCCTCTGTGAAAACATCTTTCATAAAGGATAGAAAATACTGAGGAGAAGAGAATGAGGGAACAGCTGGACCAGAGCAGCAGATGGAACTGCATGGCAAAGAAAGCATACCCACAAAGAGACCACAGCCAATGGATAAGCCCATGCTGAAGCAGGTGCTCTCTCAGAGGGGCTGTTTTGCTTCTGACATGACCTGGTGGGATTTCTCTAATTTTATTTCAGTTCATGCATTCTCTCTCCTACTTTTCCAATTTTCTCCCTCCTGCAGAGAGAGTGAGAGAGTGGTTCTGTGGGGGCTGCCAGCTGGGGAAACCAAAACTTGATCTACCAGTCCTCCAGTTAAAACACCTTTCAGAACACTTTCCATCATATTTGAAAAAATGATCTTATGGAATACTTAAAGCTTTTCCACTATCTCTGAAAAACCACTACAGATATGCAATACCTCAGATCAAGACAGTGATGACGAGAATAAAGAACTCATACTGAATAAAGATCAAAGTATTACAAAAGCTGATGCAACTGCATCCCATAAAAGCTCATACAGTTTATACACATAGACACAACACTCCCAGTTTTTTCCTTATATTTTATAGGAAAAAACCATTCCATATTTGTTTAAACCTTATATAAGGCCACTTATAACAAGTATTTATTTCTATGAAATCATGTACTGCTGTCAATCCAGTAAATGTTAAATAATTTAACCAGTAAAATTACTTTTTATAAGTTAATATAACAGATCAACTGGGAATAGCCCACGATGTCTCCAGCAGAGAATTTCAGAAATTGTTTAACTGCACCTCACCTTTTTAAACCTTTCCAATTGGATTACTGCCTTCCTACAAACATTAAAATGTTTAATTTTTAGCATAAATCTCAGATAATAGCTTCTGTAAAGCCTTATTGGAGTTTTGCCAATCAGTTGTTTACAAACCTCTAATGCATTAAGAACAAATGACAAAGATAACTGAGTGGTTTACAAGGGAAATACTTTGCATTAGAAGAATAAGAACAATACAGCCATTCAATTTTTCATGCATGTTTTTTTATTTATGGTTGCAGAACTTTGTGGGCTGTATAAGTCTGGAGGGCTTTGCTAATTACTCTTATTGAATTTTCAAGGGAAGTAAGGATAGAGTACTGATTGCTGAGTTCCAGCCCAAAACTCCTGCATCACGATGTCCGAACTCTGCATCTAATAATCAGAGGCACTATTACTGCTTTATATTTCAGAACAACTGGAACTCAGCCTCACTAACTTTTCCCACTAGTGCTGCAGTAGTCAAAGACCAGTCATTGCAGCAATTAAATATTTTCTTTTGTGTTTTCTTTTGTGTTGGATTGAATCTGAGTGCAAGATCTCTACAAAAATGTTATTTTCTTTCCCCCTAGTCTGCCCCTTTTGTTGAAACTCCACTGTCATTTCAAGATAAACTTAAAATTACAAACAGATGAAAAAGTAGCATTTTCTGTGTGTTTGTATATATTCAATCTTGAAAACATTTTTTTTCCTTTAATCTTGTCAATTTACATATCAGGTGGATTTTTAAAAGATTCTTCTTTTTCTTTAGTTCTATATAGAATGGGAAAAACAATAGCATGAATTTTTAAAAAGGAAGAATTGCAGGTTAGACTGCTACTTTGTAGTTGAGAAGGGTACTTAACTTTTGGGTTAACTGCAGCATTCAAAGTATTGCCAGTAATACCAAGTCCCACCAACACAGACTGTATCAGAATTACATGGGAAACAGTGTCAAACACTTCGCTGAACTGGGGTCCACATCAGTGGCTTCTTAATGAACTCCTGTATTTGAAGAAAAATATCTTTTAAAGAAGTTCCAGCTACATTTAATGACTTTTTTCCGCCATTGCTTTTCTCTTATATTTTCAGTATTTTCTCCTCTTACTCCAAGTTTACCAATTCAGTAGTACAAGAACTGCTTGAACTGTGTTGACCAGCTCAGTACAACATCCCAGCAATAAGGTCAGCTCAAACTGCTGAAAGGAACATAATCTGTTGATGAAAAAGCTTGAAGTAGTGCAGGTTAAGTAATTGCTTTGTATCTCAGTATGTGCCTAAGAGCATAGCCCTGCCTTTAGCTGAAAATTCTCATACATAGAACAGGCTAATGCAAATCTCACTTCAACAAAGAACCCACTGCATCTTTCTACAGTAACATGAACAATGACTAACCTCAAAAAGATGGAAATCTTATCAACATACCCACGCTCATGGACCCAGGAAGTCACTGGGAGTCCCCACCCAGGGGACTGAACTTGGTGCTGAACCTCAAGGGTGGCCACAACCAGCAAGGACCCTTAAAGGTCCAACAAGAACAGATTTCAGACACCCTTCCACACAGATGGGTTAAAACTTAGAGGCATTCAACAAATAGTGCAGGTAGGCTCAGTCTAGCCATTGCCTTTGGACTAAGCTATGACAGAGGGGTTGAAAATTAAGCTCTTCCTCTGTTCTATGTACAATCCACAAAAACATTTGTTAACTTTCCTATCTCAGCTTTCCCAGCCTGAAATGAAATGAACATTGACCTAACTCACAAATGTATCAGAAAACGAAAGAATCACATAAAGCGCCTCAGAAGGAACAGCTAAGAAATGTCAAGACATCAGGCAATAATGACATCTGGAGAAAACAAACAGGATCAATTTTGCTTTCTTCACCTCTCCTGCCCCTGGTTGGTTGCTGAACAACCAACTAATACTTCAGATTGCAAAAAGAATTCCCTGCATCTCTGTAGTTTTATTATTGCTTTTATTATTAATAACACCAAAACCTAGCTCCTTTACCCTTCATCTCTATGCTAGCAAATGTTTTTGCTATGGCAATTCTGTTACCTTTTGCATTTTGCTGGTTTGTCAGATTTGCTGAACCCTCAAGTGCAAGAGGTAACATGATGAAATAGAAACTGGCAGAAAGTACATTAAAGTTATTACCACCTGAGGACAAATCCTGGCAAGTGAACCACAAGAAAAAAGACATCCATCTGGGAATCAGACAAAGAGCATACAGGTAAACCCAGTAATTCCACTACTGCTTTGGCAACTATTCAAAAATGTGAAAATACAGATGAGTTATGAAAAAAAAAGTAGAAGTAATGGGACTCTTCAAAAAGAGGACAGAAATGAGCAAAGGTGAAAAGGAAAACAGATACTAAATTTCAGATACTAAATGAAGTACCAACATGCACTTTGAAAGGGCATTATATAAAACGAGCAAAAGGCAACCTTTTGGTTAGATATGACAAGGGCTACCATCAGAGGCTACAAGGATCAAATTATGAATCTGAGAAGCTTTTTAGGTTTTGTTCATTCAGCAAAATATTTCTGCAATTCTGCATTTTCCACTACTACTAAGAGCTGATTCATTTCTTTCTGTATTCTCCTTATGATTAACATGACATTTTATTTCTTGGTATACAAAATAGCTTGGCTGATAGACAGCAACCAGTGCTTAAAACCAAAATAACTAAGAGTGATAACCTCAATTTTCAGCACAAGTTATTTAAAAAGTAATGTGTGATTTCCAGTTTTGTGCTGATTACATAGACTTAAATGCACCTCAGCTAAAAGAGAAGATCCACTGAGAATACTGCCATGACAACTCAAAGAAAAAAAGAAGACAACAATTTTGCAGATTTATGCCTGCAGAAGAGATCAGATTGCTTCTACTTTTTATACTTAGAGAGGCTGAGCAAGCTAGTAACTGCCCCAGAGGCAACTGCAGTATATCATGACTCTGCTTACTATGTGTAGTAAATCTACATGTGGTACAATACAGAAAAAGTATGGTGTAGCCAAATCAACCCACAACAAACTGGTATTTGTCCTCTTCATACATCTATGGTATTTCACTTCTTTAAAATCATTAAAGATTTAAATTATAATTATTAAAATTTTTAATAATAATTATAGTAACCTATAATTTTTTCAGCATTATTGTAAAGTCTAGAGGCCAGGTTTTTCTGAAATGCCCAGCGGCATCATAGGAACCTCATGAGGTTCGACAAGGCCAAACTTCAAGGTCCCATACTTGGGTCGGGGCAATTAATGACATCAATACAGTCCAGGGGATGAAATGTATTTAAAACAGCCCTGCAAACCAGGATTTAGGGGAACTGGTGGATGAAAAGTTAAATGTGACCAGCAATGTGTGCTTGCAGGCCAGAAAGACAACTGCATCCTGGGCTGCATCCAAACCAGCTGCTAGAGAGTGTCCAAAGGAGGGCCACAAGGATGGTCAAGGGCCTTGAGGAGAAGCCACATGGGAGCAGCTGAGGGCACTTGGTCTGTTCAGCCTAGAGCAGAGGAGGCTGAGGGGAGACCTCACTGTGGTCCACAGCATCCTTATGGGGGGAAGAGGAGGGGCAGGCACTGATCTCTTCTCTCTGGTGACCAGTGACAGGAGCTGAAGCTGAGTCAGGGGAGGTTTAGGTCAGAGATTAGGAAAAACTCATCACCCAGAGGGTGCTTGGGCACTGGAACAGGCTCCCTAGGGAAGTGGTCACAGCAGCCTGACAGAGCTCAAGGAGTATCTGGACAATGCTCTCAGGCAAATGGGTGTGACTCTTAAGCCTGTGCAGCACTGCCTCTAAAATTTTTGTGGAGCTGGTGGTATAGAGACCGTTCAAAACATGGCAGCAAATGCGGCAGCATCAGCCCCAGACTGAAGATGAGGCCAGGGTTCTTTTCTACTTAAAAGCTCTTCTGGCTTTTTCTACTACCTTCTTACTGAACATCTAGATAAAAATTTGTGGTTCTTTTTCTTCCAAAATGTCATTTGGCTGTTTGATCCTGTGTGCCCAATTGCAGTCTCACAGAGTATGACAAGTGACTTCTATACTCATGACTGCAAGACAGATAGATTTTGATAGAACCCAGATGTGTCTGCTGAGCAGAAAGTGAAAACAGAAAGGGAAAGGGAACAAGTCATCTCCAAAACTCTCCATTTCTTAAGTGAAACATTATTATTTCTGAATTCTTGGAGGCAGAAATGAGCTTGATACAAGTTTCTGTGCTTAGCACAGGGAGGTCCCTGAGCACTGCTGTGTTGTCTAAACCAAACTGTGTGCACCGGATTGCACATTAGTGTGACTACCTTTGGAAGATGCAGCTGTGCTGGGACACGACCCTTGTCACATGCTTCTGCTCTTAGCCTCGTGCTGGCACTAGAAGCTGCGCTACTGGACATCAACTGGGCCATGAAATAGGTCTCAAACACCTTTCCTCCCCCCCACCCCCACCCAAAGTAAAAACAAAGCTTAGACCTCACACTTTCAATGAATGTGATCAGCTCTCAGGCAAATGATGGTCATAACATAAAACCTGGACAAACCAGCATATGGATAAATAGTAATTCCTATCCCCATGATCATGAATGCAAGAAATAGCAGCTCAGTAAGGAGCAAGTGTTTATTGGAATTAAAAAGAATGACAAATGTAAACAAGGAGTCTAAAAAGAGAACAAGGAGGGTTAAAAGCCTCAGTTTAACTGATTCATACCTGGCTGCAGTATAGCTGCTCTGGGAGGGCAGCAACAGGAATCCTGAGACACTACTCCATTCTGCTCTCATTTGAAATGCATAACGAAAATAATTTGTCTGATGTTCTGTTTGACCAATTATATGAACAATTTCAGCTGCTGAAGTAACCTGCTTCTCCTTGTACAAATACTTAACCAGAAAGGCAAAACCCTGTATTAAAAGTACAATATATCCAAATCAAAACCAGCTGTTATTTTGCTAAATTGGATTTTGTACTGTATTCATAGCCGGCTCCTGTGACTTAAAAGAAAGCTTATACCAGAATTGGAATTTACAAAAAGGATTATTTTGTTTGTTTTTCTGATATTTGGTTTAGATATTACAGGACCTCTGTTTTCAATACATAAACAATTCATTTTTTATCCCTATATTTCTAACTCTCAGAATGATGGGAGATTTTGAAATTAGATGACTATTGAGACAATTCTTCTGATTAACTGTAATAATTTATAAAAAAATACTTATACAAAAAGACAAATGGGTATATGTTATTTAATTTATAAATTCTATTGTAATAATCTAAGCCTTATTTCAAAGCAAACATGGCTCCTAAAAGCAAAGTAATTGAGTCCATATTCCTTTTTTTGACATTTTTTTGGCTTTATTTTTATTATCTTTCATCCAAAAGTCACATGTACACATGGGGAAACAGAGAGCTAAACTGGCAAACTCTGTAGATCTTATCATTACTATAACCAGAAACTTACTTTAGTTTTTTAGGGGTTTTGCTTGGGGTTGTTTGGTTTGGATTTTTTTTGTTGGTTTTTTTTTGTTTTGTTTTTTTATTGTTTTTTTTTTGTGGAGAAGTCTGATATTTTTGTACCCCAGAATAGCAGAGAGAGACATTTGCAAAAGGGAGATCAATTTTCAGGTTGTGTCTTCAAGTCACACCAAAATAGCTGAGACCTATTCTATCTCAACCTGAGCCATTGCTCAGTGTCCAGCTATAAATTGTCATGCATCACCCTTCACTTCTTTCATTTGGATTAGACCAAAGCCACCTTGCTGAGTTGTTGTAAGGGTTTGCATCTTGGAATGCCCAATTTAAATGTAGTGGAACATTAGACACAAAGCCCAGCTAGGGTTATCAAGCCTTATTCCTAATGATTTTATGCTAACCATAAGGAAACCATTTCTGGGGTTTTTATCCTTTTAGTCCAGAGAGCATCCAGTTTATCAACCCTGTTGACATGCCACCAAAGAGTTCCAGCAACCTATAACCTCATGAACCAGTCTAAGAGACAGGAGAATAAAATCCCATTATGTGGCCTGTGCTATCAGAGATTAAAGACTTTCCTGTGTTCTAAGTTCCTATGGTAGCAAAGATCTACTTGGGTGAAAATGCCTGGATAGTCCTAGGAGCAGATTACATGGCAAAATATAGAAAAAGTGCAGGAAATATAAAAGGTTTTGAATCCCTTTGGGTTCTACCAGTTTGGCCTTAGAGAAATGTCCCTCTGTTCTCAAATATGATGAACAGTTTATCCATGGATGAATAAACATGGCAAGTATTAGTTCTCCTGCTATTCATAATTTTGTCTATCAGAACACTTGTGCAGTTTTGGCTAATTATCAATGCTACAAACAATCCCTGTCCAAACCCTACAATTCCCTTTTTATGTCCCCTTTCATCCCCCTCTGAAAATCCCAGCAGCCAAATTACACATCAAGGGAGAAAATGTTCTTGGATTTTGGGGCATCTAGAAGGAGAAACATTGAAATATGGGTTTAAATAAATGCAATTCTAAACATGGTGCAACAAATGCAAATTAGGCATTAAGATATTTATGACTGAACAATCAGCAGGAGCCAAATAATGTGTAATTAAACAATAAATTATTACTATCATTGGTAAGTACAGTACATAGTGTATCCACTTCTGTGTTTAAAGGAAAATATATGGAACATCTTGCACACAAATACTGTTATGATTTATGCAACCATGCCTATTTCTTAAATTTCTTTGCTTAGACTTAGTATTATGTATTAGCAAAAATGTAACACTGATAAAGACCTGATACATTAATAAAAGAAGACAGAATATTATATAACAAATGAAAGAGTATCCAATTTTCTTTTACTACCAGTGGCCTTTACAAAGCAAAACTACATTATCAATCAAGGCAAGGATTGCTGAAGTACCTCCTGTGAGATAGTGAAAAATCTGGAATGACTGACACACTTCCAAGTTCCTGAATCTGAAGACCACAAAGCCTCATAACTAACCCTGGTGTTTTCTTTTTCCTTTCCTCAAAAAAA
Organism: Irena cyanogastra; assembly: GCA_013397155.1. Taxonomy (NCBI): domain Eukaryota; kingdom Metazoa; phylum Chordata; class Aves; order Passeriformes; family Irenidae; genus Irena; species Irena cyanogastra. The sequence continues at coordinate 540,320 of VWZV01005224.1, forward strand.
AAAAAAAAAAAAAAAAAAAAAAAAAAAAAAAAAAAAAACCCCAAAAACACAAAAAAAAAANAATACCCTAAAAATCCAAAACAAAACAAAACCACCAAAAAAGGAACTTATATGCTTAAAGGGAAAGTCCTACTGTGGCCTCAGCATATTTAGTTTCTGGAGTTCCTGGCCTTTTCATTGCATACCATTCAAATTGGACTCACGTGAACAACCATTAAGCTAAGGAAATACATTTCCAAACAATCACAGAATCACTGAGGTTGGAACAGACCTCTAAGATCACTGAGTCTAACCATTAACCTAGTACTGCCAAGCCCATCACTGGACCACATCCCTACACAACACATCTACAAGTCTTTTAAATTCCACTTCCCTGGGAAGGCTCTTATGACTCATTTCATGTTACTTCTGACCAGGACTGTTCCCTACATCACTAAGGAAATTGCTGGCTTCAACAGGCTAAGCTTTGATCTACTTTTTATGCCAACATAATTGCTATGAATTCAGCAGTAACAAAGATTTCCTGGGTTTGGTAGAAGAAATAGGTTAAACATGAGTGTAAAAATCAAAGTTCTTTCAAGCAGATGTCCTGGGAGAGAATCAGATTTGAATGCCACCTAGAATGCTGCAGACTTCTCAAAGCCTTCTGTCAGTGAGAGGGACTGGATTAAGGAATTGTTAGAACAATATTACTCATCTTCAAAAGAATAGGATAACAGCTTTTGTATTTCTGCATTTGTACATCTCTTACATAGCAGCTGCAAAGATTGCTGACAAAGTTTCAATGACCTCACTTCTATGAATGCAGCACGAGGATCAAGCCAAGGCAAGATGCTGAATTAAGAGCTGTCATCTAAATCCACTGATAAGAGCATATCACCCTGAGAATGGAAGATGAGGTTTTTTTCCATATGAAAAATTGCCTCACCACTCCCATCAAAACTAGAGCTCAACTTATACCATCTAGTTCTCAATTGCCTTAAAGATTAAAAAGAAAAAGAAAGTGTAAAAGCCAATTATTTCTCTTTGTTTGCTGTTTAACTGCTATTTTACTGGGACTTGAACACACTAGATTAGAGTGAGAAGCTCTCCCTTAGCTAACTGAAAAAGCCTGATGTAACTTTATAGCCAGGAGGGACTTGCCAGAAGAATGGCCAGTTGAATGTGGGAATCTGTGAACTGAAAGGAGTGATCTAAGCTTTCAAAAACACAAGCCATGATAAATAATTTCTTTATACAGCTGGAAGACCCAGTATCTCTTAGAGTAGCCCTGCATCAGTACTGAAGCAGAATGCCTGGAAGCAAGCTCTCACTTCATGCCACCATGCAAAGAGTTCTCAAATGAAATACTGGAATTTCAGCACTAGCCCCAAAGACCTTCAAACACAAAAGACCATTCTCAGCAGATCCTTCAGTGTCTGCTGCTCACTGCTCTTTCAAAGTCATGCCACATCTGTAGCCTAGGGTTTCGATCACAAGCCGCTACCAGGTAACAGAACACAACTATTTCTTTCTAAAGAACTTCCTTCTAAAAGAAAAAAATAGTTTCTTCTGAAAGAAACTGACTACAAAAAACTTTTCTGATATTGATTGTAAAAAAGCACAAACTAACCAAAAAAAGCCATCAAAGCTGATATCGACAGTAAACTATTCAAAAATAGCTGAACATTTACACTTTTATGGAAGGTTTCAAAACAAAGCACATGAATACACTTTCGCAGACGACACATTCAGGATACTATCTGCTATGAGATGATTTTCTTTGAGGACATATCAAAATAGAAGGTCTGAAAATTTTATAGCAAATAGTTAGCAAAATTTCAGTGGATTCCAATATTGCCTTCTGAACTGAGAAAGATGGAATCTACTTCTACACCTTCCTTCCCCCTCAAAAGGATAATCTTGAGCTCATGGAATCCAAAAACTCATATTGGGAAAGTGTTTAGAAGAGGACTTCTTTCATACAGACCATGCAAAGTAAAATTCACATTTTGGATTTCCTAAAACAGGAACAGCAACACAAACTCTGCAATTTCTTCTTCAATCTACAGCAGTACAGACTCCTATCCCTCTGTCCCTTCTGCACAAAGAATGTATTCATTGCACACCTTCAGCTAAACATATATTTGTAATCTAATTAATTGCTACATTGCATGCGCCAGCAATCTAGAGATGCCTACATGGGAAGTCCATCCAATGTTACAAACCAAATCCCATGGCAGAATGACCCATGGAAAACACCAGGTCACCTCCTTGACTCTGCAAGGCCCTCTTCTACCCTCAAATTTTTTTCAGATCTCTGACAGCATAACAGTCACCTGAAGTAGAAAATCACTGAGTGAATCACAGAAACCATAAAATTCCATTAATCCAGAAATCATATAATTCCATAATGGTGATAGAGATGCCCAGTGCACTGCAGAGACAAAAAATATTTCCAAGTAACAGAGACATTTAAAACTTGCCTATTAACTTACTTTACTTTTCCCTTTTCCTCTATCCCTTTTTCTTTTAAATAAAGAGACAGAACTTTAAATGTGTTTGTCAAAAAGGAATGGAAGTTAAAAGCCAAATTAGGTCTTGGAATCAAATTGCCATCTAAACATGATTTCAATTCACTTGCAAAATTTGAGGGGTTTTGGTTAGGGGGTTTTTGTTGGTTTTCCTGTATTTTTTTTTTTTAATTCCAACTTAATTTCTATTTGGATATACAGAGAGAGTTCCTGTACCCACAAGACATGACATTACAAGCAAACACAAACATGCAAGCCAGCAAAGAAGAATTTTAAGACAGTTGAAATATGTATAATACCAGAGTGACACTCTTTGCTCTGGCATACTAAAGAATAAGGAACTGGCAAAGAAAATGGAGCCATGTACTTCTCAATAAAATCAACACTTTTATCAGGATGCCAAAGTGCACATTAGTAACAGCTGTCAAGTACACACTCTGGGAATGCAGGGCCTGTGAATTTAGTTTGGTACTATAGTACCAATCAGAAGCATTTTCACAAGGTGTTATGTCTTTCCTGTGTCTGAAGAAAGTCTCTCCTAAAAGAAGTCAAGCAGAAGAAAAACCTGATCAGAACTTTACGTAATAAGACAATCTATCTTGGAAGCTATCAATGTCTTATTTATTCTCACATTTACCAGTAGATGGACATTTAAAATAAATTCTCTTTTTTTTTTTCTTCCTTAGGCCAGCAAAAAATGTAACTGTTCCACTACATCTCTTTATTTCAGCAAGAAAGAAAGACTTCCCCATCAGCATAGCCCCCAGCAAACATCACTGCCTTCCACTTGTATCCCCAAACTAGGGAGAAGTAGTAAAGGCAGCCCTATAATGTTTTCTCATATTGTGTCTATGCAATATCATTGATGATTTTCTAGGTGCATGTACATATAACAGTGCATGTACACACACACAAACAAATGTACACATAGTCCTCCCTTCCTGCCCATACGTTCCACAATGCTTACTCTGCACAGAGAAGAGGAGATTATTATTTAAAACAAACTACCTCTCAGCTCTATGACACTGAAACCACCAGGTATTTGCCCAAGTACATCAGTCCACCCCCATTCACAGTGATAAATTCATTATAGACAGAACTCAGGAAAGGCACCTTCCTAAACAGAATAAGGCAGTTGGCATTGAGAACATACAGTAAAGCAAGTTTCCAGAACAAAGTTCTGTATTAAACAGAAGAAGTACATAAACCTAAATAATTCCACATTATCTAAACATATGAGGATGTGACCATAAAGGTACTAAAATGACTGAAATAACTTTACAATACACCTATAACACAGATACTGAAGTATTTTTATAAGGGCCTTTTTGGATTTTTTTAATAATGCTCCTACATTTTCTCTCTATAAATTCTGTACTTTGGAAACCAAAGAGCTCTTTCATTGAAGGTATTTTTCCTTCAAGCTTTCTCCAAATCAAAAAGAGCCTAAGAAAATATCTAGAGCCTTTTATAATTCAAATTTGAAAGAAGTCTAATTCTATGCTTTATATATTATTTTAACATTGGCTTTATTCCCACATAAATAGCTGTTTATGCCTTGTATACAAAAGAAAATATAGAAAATATTTTGTAGTCACATGCAACATTTTGGTCACTCAAAAATATAATAGAAAGCTTAGTTTTTCCACTTGATTTGACAGAAAAAAAAAGCTTTTTTATACAACAATCACTTTCTGTCAACGGAACATCACTTTTTCAGACCATAAGACAAGACAAAATACAGCTACACTATCTGACAAGCCTTTGCCTTATTGCATTTCTGTACAGTGAAAATATATTAAAACAATTTCCATGAAAGAATTGATGTAATCTCTAGAGAGGGTTCAGTGTGGGCTGAGGCTAGTTAAACTCTAGTGTACACTAGATCAGTAAGTAAAGGTATATTTCAAAGACTTATTTCAGCAATACATTCTGCCTTTTTTTACTGTGAAATGTTGACAAAAGCATTTGATGTTGCCATGTTAGAAAGCTTTTCTGAATAAGCTGAAAGTTTTCTAAGTCAGACATGAAAACATGAATGAGTGAAGGTAGTTTTAATGCTTTTTAATATTAACCACCCTATGAGTGTCACTGAGATTCCTATTTCACAGTGTTGGGTTTCAGTCTAGTTGCTTACAGGTAATTGTACACATCATAGACCCTGCTTGGTTTATATTTCAAAATACACTGCCCTGCATTTAAATGAAAATCAATAGCTTTGTGAAAACTAAAGAGCTATTTCATCTTCATTAAAGATTTCAACTACATTTGAAGTTCCAAAGAGGAGAAAGAGGTCACACTTTCTCTTATCAGTAAATCTAACACCCCCTTCCCCAGGTTGTCTCCTAAAATATTATTTTAACTTCATGCGGTATTTGAACACAAACTGTTTACAGAAGCTCACAAAATCCATTACACATGGGAGATAAACACATCAGTTCTATACTGCACAATGGAATATGAAGTCTGCAGAACCTGGAGGCGCAATCCAAAACATTTTAACAAGAAAACCTTTCCAAGAACAGCCCACTATTTTCATAGGCAACAGAGAAGCAATACCAAAGAACAGCTATGACCACCCGACAGCTTGCCCTTGCATATAAAATTTCCAGAATAAACCACTAAACGCACATCGGGACACATCACAAAAAGTTGTCGACACCACCAAACCTCACTTTCTCTCCCTGGAGCATCCTCTAAGTCGCTTGCAGAGCGAAGAATCAGCTCACCTGCACCGGGGGGGCCCAGCCGTGGGCACAGCCGCACTCTGACCACCACTGCCCCGGGCTGCCCTGGGGCTTGCCCGGGCATTTGGGGGGGCTCTTCCGCACCGTGTCCCACAGAGGGACCGACCTGCCCCTGCCCTGGCCGGCACCCGCGGCTCCCCGGGAGGGCAGCGCCTGAGAGCGGTGCTGGAGGCCCGGCGGATGCTGGTGCCAGCGGCAGGCGCAGGGGGCATCCCTGGCGACGGGGGGCACACTCCTGCCCCCGCCCGAGCCCTCGGCGCCCCTGCCGCAGCTGTGCTGCCAGGGAAGGTGCCCGTGCATGGCTCGCCCTGCCCGCTGGGCATGGACGCGCTGCCGGCGGCGGGGCCCGGCCAGCCCGGGGGCAGCGCTGGCTAGCGGCAGGGCAGCGCTGGCTAGCGGCGGGGCATGGCGGCGGCCGGGGCCGGCGGGGGCCGCTGCCCAGCAGCCCCGTGTCAAAACCGGACTCCACTCGCGCAGCCACTTGACAGCATCCCGGCTGCAGGCAGAAGCAATCAATGCTCTGCGTGGCTGGGACGCACGCCTGCATCCCTTTCTGGATGACAAACCACGGGAAGGGGAAAAAAAAAAAAAAATCCAACGACCAACAGAAACCACTCTTGCAATTTTCAGGAAGATTTAGTCATTTTCTAGCTGACCCTGACAGGAGTCACAGGCACCCTGCTGAAGCACATTTATATGTACAAGCTTTACAGGCAAAGTGCTTTCTTGTGGAAATAGCATCTAGACGAAGTATGAAAAAGATACTCCTTTACCAATGATCCAAACAGACGCGGGAGCGTTGTTTTCCCTGCATGCCTGAAAAGACCTTGTCAACAAAATTGCATCAGAGGATGCAAATGACAAGTCCGGGAAGAATGTTATCTGCCCTAAATGCTAAACCACAGCATGAACGTCGGTATGTGCTAATGCGCACAAACACAGGGAGAGAGCAAGAGGCTGAATTTAAATATAAAGCAAAAAAAGACCTAAACCACAAATTATCAACTCTCCAGCATCTTATATATGTAATGTGAATATATTTTTTGTGTGTGTAAGGACCTCAAGATTCTGACTGATGTATCATTTTCTCTTCTGTTTTTCACTCCTTAAAAATTCTTTGGTGCTTGCCAATAACCTTATGTACAGAGTTTTCTGTAAATCCCCTCTTGGGCTTTTCTTCCTAATGCAATCTCTTTTCCTTAAATTATCCCGAGTTCTTTCTTTAAGAATATTTTCTTTTATTTATTCTTAGAGAAGTGACAAGTACAAAGTGAATAAATCTGATCTGATTATTCCAAGCAGCTTGAGATTTTTAGGGGTGTTCTCTAGTCTCAGGTACCTAAGCCCTTAGGCCTGTAAGACACTCATTGGATCACAGACTTGTGTATGTGTACACTTTTTTTAGATTTTAATTTAAGCATGTTTCAGGTACATTTAACCATAGGAAATAAACTGATTTCTAAAAACAAATACAGGAATATGTAACAATACTTTCGGGTCTGTTGGTGCTCAACTAGGATTTGTGTGGTGCTCAACACACAGAAATTAAAAAGAAGTAGTAATATATATCATTTTACCATTACAAAGTCTAAAAAATATCTACTTTTAAAGACTTCAAAGACAACTATGACTATCTGCAAATATGCTTTCAAGTGAGCTAAATGAATTTTTACAAATGTGTTGATGCAAAAAAAAACTTGATTCAGTTATTTAATTCCTCCTACATAGCTAACCTAAAATTCCTCAGAACTTAGACATTGCTAAAATGCATAACAATAAACCCTGGCAGTAATTCTTGCTTTAAAATAAAAATTATGGCAATGCTTTAACAGTGGAGAAAATATTTTGACAACACTGCAGTTCAAATTGTTACATGTGAAAGTCACATCAGTTTTAGGTGTATTTCCATTCAAGGTGCTTGTCCCAGTTACACTAAACTGACATGATAATGCAAGGTTTATTCAGAACTTCAGTGAACAGCCAAAATTGTACACCATGCACTCTCACATAACAAAAACCCAACTGCAAGAACTCACAGAGCTTGACATAGAATTAAGGTCACTTCATGTTTGAAAAAGAAATATTAATGCACTTCTGAATTGCAAGCATAGATGTGGAAGCCAGCACTTAAAAACTTAAGCTAAGGGAGTCTACAGGAAAAGCATTGCTACGTGTAAAGTAAATGTGAAGTTACATAAGCCTGAATCCATCTTTTGCAGTTTTACTCAAGTGTAAGAAGTGAAGGTGTGTGAGCTGTCCAGAAAGCTGCTTTCCTCTAGTGCTCAAGGCAAATTCAACCCTGAGCACCCAAACAGTTGTCTACCAGAAGGTAATTTAAGTCATTACTGCACCACTTCCAGCAGGACTACCTAGATTAAAGAAACATTATGTGAAGCTATAAATAGTATTTATAAAACTATAATATACTTATTTATATACCATATATATATATAGAAAACAAAACACTAATAAAGCCAAATTCAGTTTTTGTTTCTATCATTGTAGACCTATATTAGCAGTGTCCATCACCTTAAAACCATCAGCCTTTTGGTCACATAGCAAGCTACCTAGTTCACCCCAGACTATCCCGATGCTATTTCAGCTTTCTCAAATGCCAGTAAGAACCTTAAAAAAAANTAATAGATATTTCACAGCTATTTCAGCTATTTGGAGAAATCTGGACAATTGCAGAAGTAACCCAAACAGATTTTTAAAAAGCTACTCAAAATAATATACAATATATGTAAAAATCAGGGCAAGCAATGCCTATAATAGGATTGGAGAGTGTAAAGAAACTATACATTCCATGACCAGATGTAGTCTGTAGACCACCTCCACAAAAAATTTTGGGTAAAGTCAACTGTAGCAGAACACTAAAATGTCTATCAGAACTCTCCCTAGCCCTATATTTTAAAGCAGTAGATGACCTTTTAGCAACCTTTGTGCACCCCAACCAGAACAGTGCAGGACTATAATGGCATCCTTTTGACTGTTACATTCATGTTAAACAGTATATTTGAAATAGGCTCTTATCAGAACGTGGAAAAAGGGTGTTTATTTCAAAAGAATTTGATGCCACTGAACATAGCCTGGAAGTGTTGGGTAGGTTCAGGGTATTTCACACTTCAAAAATTAGTGAAGAAAAGAATTCCTACAAACAAGTTATTTTACTGCCAACACTTTTTTTTAAAGGTTGTCACTGTCTGTGTGAGACAAAAACACTTGAATATGGGATGCATATATGCAACTAATTGCCAGACAACATGGTAAAATGGATTCAAAAGATAACGCAATTTCATCGGCTGTAATTGAACCATTGTATTAGAGAGGATGGCACGCACCTCTGGATGAACTTGGATTAACACGTGGCTCAAATCCACATGCCCAATTGTCATCCTAATTTGATAGTAACTGGTGCACAACACAAAACTGAATATTGTACAAGACGCAATGTGAACTGTGTTTGACCCAACAGCGTTGTGGAAAAATCTCATTAATTTTATTTTTAAAATATTAAGTAGGCATGATAAAATGGAGCAAATAGATTTAGCCGATATTGTACCAGCACAAATAACTGTAACTGGATTACGGCAAAGTTGGACATACACCAAAAATAAATGCTGAGAATAGTTTGCTTCAGGCAAAAATGTGCATATGGGAAAGAAAAAGTGCATATGGGAAACAAAAATTAATAGAGTTCTGAAAGGGACCTAGAATCATGAGCAAAAATGATTTAGATGTAGTAACAGATTTTTTCCCTCTAACCAAGAATGCAATGTTATGCAACCATAAAAAATACAGAATAAAAGAAGAGTAATAAACGTGGACTGGACCAACGTATTAGAGATCCTAAATTTCTATAAATATTTTCCTTGAAGGAAAAAATAATATGAACAATTATTAACACAATAGCAAAACTACTGTAATAAGTCAAAGGCAATTTCTTTGCAAGTTTTTTGTTTGGTTACTGAAATGCAATCTTATATAGATATAACTTTCTCAGTGGTGACACAGACTAGAAGGAATGGTTATGGTTAGTCCAAGATCAGGCCAGGAGCCAACTGATCTGGCATAAGTCATTGTTACCATAGTATACCCAGGAAATCTTGGACAAATAACTTGATAACTATTCATACGCACAATGAAAAAAAAAAAAAACAAAACACAAAAAACAATGCTTTATTTAATGAAACCAGAACATAAGAGGTGGGGAAAGACACAGATGAAATAAAACAACTCAGCTTCTATTTCAGGTTTGTCTACTCTGTTCTTGGTATTCAAGCCAAGAAACATGCAGGAATACAACACCAAAAAATAAAACAATATAAGAAGAAAAATATAATAAAAGACAGGTAATTAAAAAAATTCACCATGAAGGAAATGTCATTGGCAATCTATCAGTGATTGTAAAGAGTAATATTTTGCTTACTTAAAAAAAAAAGTATGATCCCCATATCCTTTACACAACAGGATGGGTCTCAATTTTAGAGGTTTTGGAGAAAAATACCAGCACAGCAGTGAGACACAGATGCCTTCATAATGTATCTGTCTGCATGATCAAGGGCATGTTCTTTTCATTTTTATCAGAGGCTAGAAAAGCTTAAGGAGCTACAAACACAAACATATCCATTTTCAGTGTTAGCTGCATGTCCTAGGGTTAACATAAGGACAATCATTTAGAAATCAAGATCCAATGAAAGAGAAAAATGACAAGCGTTTGGAAGGGAACTATATCAAGAGAAGAAAACAACCCTCAGCTGGGAATATTAAGTCAGAATCAATCATGTCAAAGCTGGTGGAGATCAGCACAGCAGGTTTACCAATTTCACATCCAAGTGAATCAAAGAGTCATAAAATTTCAGTGCCTTGAAATACAAGAGCATTTCCATGCCAATACAGGAACTTCCCTTACTGGACCTGCTACTTTCAGGTAGAGCTGTTGTGCTGGATTCAGCTGGAGTAGATATAATTTTCTTCACAGTGACTGGTATGGGGCTGCATTTTAGATTTGTGCTGAACACAGGGTTGATAATTTAGAGACATTTTTGTTATTGCTGAGCAGGGCTTACACAGAGCCAAGGCCTTTTCTCCTCCTCGCATTGCCACAATAGCAAGGGGGCTGAGGATGCACCTATTTACAACAGGTGGTTTTTGATTTAGAAAAAGAAATTCAACTATGCCATGTCTCCATTCAGATAGCAACGTAAGCAGAAAAGTATACCATGAATACTCAGCATATATCTATAGAATGAGTTAATCAGCAGCCTTATTACAGTTATATTGCATACAGATACATGCACAGTGTGACCTGTATAAAATAAGAGGACAATATAACCAAGTTAGAATTTTTATTCCAGTGTTGGCTGTCCACATAGAAAATAAAACTGCCAATTAGCTGGCTCAGACAATCTTTTTTAGGTGTAGTGCCTATGACAATATCCTCTTTCTAACTGATTACTTCCTATTAGATTTATTTTGAAAGAACTTAAAATTTATGAGCAGACAATGAGAAATTGTTTCTTCCCTATGAAGCTGTTTGTGTTATGCTCTTAATATATCTTTGAAGAGTTTGACACAGTTCTGTCACTGTCTTGTTATGGGCCAGTTATAAGCTCCCACTGCAGAAGAATGGAAGGCAGAAAGATATGAGCACACATCACAGCAAAAAAAGGACAAATTTTAGAGCATATAATGCCAAGAATTCAAGTTACTAAGGTCCCTCTTCAGCCTTTGGAAAGCAAAGGCTTAACAGACTAACATGAACTTCAGAACAAAAGCAAGACCATTTGATGGAACACAACTGATTCAATATTAAAAGAACAACAAAAATCAGTCTTTTTTCTCTACAGTCCATACACAGCCACTCTTGAGATTTCATTTCAGTTGGAAACATTGTCTAAAAATATTTCCCAAACAGAAATATGGTAGCATGTTTTTGTAAAGGAATTACATACAGGTCAATGCGCTGTGCATTTAAATGACAGGGACAGTTCCTGAAACAAGAAAGGGTGATTTGGAAGCAAGATGAATCCCTGTTGGCTCTGTAATGAAAATAGCTTTATCCAATTGATGTAAACTGTCTTCATTGCTTGGAAGAGTAAAACCAAGCTGTTAGCATTATTTGGAGCCTCAGTAGTGTTACACTTTATCTAGACCAAGTGACCTCAAAGGCTGGACCCATTGCTCTCTGCTTTGAAGTTTTTGAGCTCAATGCAAGACTGACAAGGTAGAATTCTAGAGTCTGTGTTGTACAGTAGGTCAAACCAGCCACAATTCTCAGGCTAGCACTGCACAAGTAAAGAAAAGCAAGCTAATGTCTAAGATAAAAAGCAGTTTCTCTGTATAAATAGATGTAAACACAGCCTGCTAATCATAGCTATCTATTTTAAGAAAAGAAGACCTAATTGTGAGGATGTTTGGTTTTTTTCCACATAAAAATCCAGGAAAAAACCCTCAGTTACAAAATACATGGTTCTCCTGGAACCACTTGATGTATGAAGAAAGTAATCTGTTCTATGTAACAGGACTACAAAGAAAGCACATTAGCTTTGGAAGGAAAAAAGTTATTACTTATTGTCAAATTACATTTTGGTAATTCAAACAAATCTGGCTGCCTTCTCCTTTTTGATATAAATCTCAGATGCTTTGCTTTTCTAATTTGGGATGGCAAACATGATTGGAAGAAATAAGGCCAGACGAAATGAGCAACCTGAAATCGCAGTCTTGACAACTTACAGAATCATAGAATTATTGAATTATTAGAATTGAAAGCAACCTTAAAAATAATCTAGTTTCAACTCCTTTGCCATAGGCAGAGACACCTTCCACTAGACTTTGCTCAAAGCCCCACCCAACCTGGCTTTTAATACTCCCACCACACAGCATCCACAACCTCTCCAGGCAACCTGCCCTAGTTCCTCACAGCAAAGAATTTCTTCACCTTATCTAATCTAAATCTGCCTTCCTTCATCTTAAGACAATTCCCCCTTGCTCTATCACTACATACCCTTGAGGAAAGTCCCTGTCCATCCTTCTTGCACCCCTTTAGGTCCTGGAAAGCCACTGTAAGGTCTCCCTGAAGTACTGTTTCCAGTATGAACAGCAGTAACTCTCACAGCCTGCATTCATAGCAGAAGTGCTCCAGCCCTCTGACTAACTCAGCAGCTATCCTCTGCTCTTGTTCCAACACACCCATTCCTTCTTGTGTTGAGGACCCCACTCTAGGTGGGATCCAACTAGACCAGAGTGAGGGGAGAGACAATCCCCTCCCTCACCCTACTGCTCACGCTGCTTTGGATGCAGCCCAGGACACGGTGGCTTTCTGGGCTGTGTGTCCACATTGCTGGGACATGTTGAACTTCTCATCCACCACCACCCCCAAATATTTCTCCCCAGGACTGCTCTCAGTCCCAGTTCTCCTCCCAGCCTGTATACAAAATATTTACGATTGTCACAACCCATGTGCAGGACTTTTCACTTGGCCTTGGTGAACTTTAGGAATTTACAGACCCACCTCTCAATCCTGTCAAGGTCCTTCTGGCAGCCCTTCCCTCCAGCATGACTACCACACCACACAGCTTGGAGTCATCAATAAACTTGCCGAGGGTGCACTTGAGTCCTCTGGCCGCGTCACCAACAAGGACAGTGCTAAAGACTGACCCCTGAAGACGCCACTCATCTCTGCCCTCCACTTGGACACTGAGCCATTGACCACAACTCTGAGTGTGACCTGCCAATCAGCTCCTCATTCAGCAAGTGGTTCATCTATCAAACCCACATCTCTCCAGTTTACAGACAAGGTTACAAGATATAAGGACATAGGGTAGAAGACAAGGTTGATCTCATAGAACTACAGCCTGCATTCCTAAAGGAGATGTAAGGGCAAATCAAAGAACAGTTGAGTAGTCATGTACTGAAAATGCATATTGCAAGGCTTTTGTTTCGCTTTGCATCATTTATTGACACGAATTCCAACATTTAGCTAAACAAAGCTGCTCTTCGGTCAAATAGCTCTTGCTCTGAGAAACACTCGCCTGAGTTACTTTTAACTTCCACCTCCTTGTTTTCATCCATTTATTTTTATTCTCTAATTTTACTTCAGCTCATTTGTTATCCCTCTCAGTAATCATTAACTTCAAATGAGAGGTTCCTATGGTTTGTTAGTCTGTCTATTCAGTCTATTAACTAGTCTCTCATAGGTCAGCTCCATCCCATAAGCATTCCATTTTTTCCTTCCAACTTTATCCAGTCTAAAGAACATTAGAGCTTTGCAGGTTTGTGTGATAGCAAGCTGTTAGTGACAGATTAGTGACCAGAACACTATTAAAAAAACAAAACAAAACCAAATGAAATTAATAATCCCTGGAATATTGATAATACAAGTTCATAAAAACTGGGGGCTTATTGCAAGACCATTCTTGGCAAACTATATTAACTTCATCAATGTCCTGGAGTATGTCAGGATTAATTTAAGAGAACCTTTGTGCAATTTGGGTTCTTTTAACAGCACGAGTTACACCTTAAAACTCAATTTCTTTACCATTCAGTTAATAATATGGCAATGATACCATACTATGCTATAGAATTTTTTACCTGTTTCTCATATGTGTTAGACTTTGTGTCCAGTTTGCTTTTGCTAACATTAGATTACATCATTCCCAAGTATATTACAGCCACAGTCCATGTCTTTTCTTTTCTGTACTGTTTCTTACAAGTGGGATATCTTTTAAGATATCTTCATTTATAGATATCTTCATCACCAATATCTTCATTTATACAAAGGATTTCATTTTATGTAGATAATCATTCATATGTACATGTTACTTGAATTCCATAAACAGAACAATGTTAGTTGTCTCAAAGAAAGAAATGGAAAAAATATTGTAAGCAATCACTAGAGTAAAAAAGAAATATTCCTCTGAAGTGCATTGTTAATTCATGGAACTTGGTCACTGTAGCTAAAAAAAAAGTTAAATTGGCAGCTTTAATGGAAGTTATGGTTATAATTCTTCTATCAGGTATATATAAATATAGCTCAGGACACGAAAACAAATAAACATGGATTGGATGGTACCAGGAGAAATAAGCATTGCCATTGGAAGATACCTTTGGAAGAACGGATAGCACTTTTCCTGAATTTTTGTCTCAGTACCACCAAACACAGTGCATGAATCCCTATTAAAAATAAAACTTCACTCAAATGTGAAAGGATATTTTTAACTCGTTCATGATGACATGATCATCTACTATTTCAATCATACATAATTTTGTTCCCTAATGACTGATTAGTGAATTGCTTTTATGCCAAAATAACTGTTTCTAAATATGTTCTTAAATAGATATAATGATTGCAAAAAATTACAACAGGAAAAAAAAGAGCATTTATCAACAACTGTGCTACAGATCACTTTCAGCTAATGAATATAGTGACTTGTGAAGGCAATACAGAAAGTTTTAGAGGAAGAGGTCAATGAAATAAGGAACTATTACTTATCTACTGCTTCTCAAAGTATTTCAGAGTAGTGAAACTTAGCATACAATGTTACTTACAGTAAAAGCTATTCTCTGGAAAGAGAGCTACTGGCATGCTACTGAAATCAAAACTGGAGCTGGACATGAAGGGTAACAAAAAAGCTTTCCATAGGTACACCAGCAACACAAGGAAGACAAAGAGAAATGTGGGATATAGTGACAAAGACATGGAAAAGCCTTTGTTGTGAAGTGACTTTGCTGTCTCAATATCTATAGGTGAGGTCTGTTCTCCAGCCTCCCTGGACCCTAAAATGACCAGTAGAGTCCAGGGCTGGAAGTGCTACCCATAATACAAGACTATGAAGCTAGAGACCCCTTAGGTAAATTGGATGCACAAAAGTCCATGGAATTGGATGGGAGGCATTCAAAAGTGCTTAAGAAACTTGCCAATATTGTAGTGAGACCTCTCTTGTTGCTGAAAGGCTGTGGTGTCAGGAGGAGTCTTGATAACTGAAAAATACAAATATTGTATCTATCTTCAAGAAGGGTAAGAGGAGGATCTGGGGAACTAAAAGGCAGGCTTCTTAATTTCAGTCTGTGGGATGGTTACAGAAGAAATCAAAACAAAAAGCTGACAAACTGGAGGGAGCTGTTGATCTACTGATTGGCATCTCTGTCTTCACAGGAATCTTGATGAATTGGAGAAGTACGCTTGAAGAATCTTCATAAATTCAAGGAAGGAAATGTGAAGTCTGACACCTTGGGAAGAATACTCCCATGCAACAGAACTGGTTGGGGACTGACTGGCTGGAAGCAGGCTTGCAGAGAAGCTGAGGGCCTGTTGGACAAGTTGAACAGGATTCAGCAGTGTGTCCTTACAGCAGTGAAGGTAAGCCATGTAGTGGTCTCCATTAGTAGGAGTATAGGAAGGGCATAAAGGAAAGTGACTTTGCTAAATATTATGAAAACATCTCTAAAGTACTGTGTCTGTTTTGGGCAGAAGAAGAGAGATGAACATACTGGAGTCAACTGAAGAGGGTTAATGTACTGGAGCATGTGATGCCATGTGAGCCAGAAAAGGTGCTGGAGGGCAAATCCAGCTGACCATCTCCTTAAATGGATGCTTACAGAGAAGCCAAACTTCAGAGCAAGAGGCAAGGGCCAATTAACACAAACTGAAGGAATGAAAATGTGCTCAGATGCTAGAAAAAAAAAATTGCATGACTGTGATCTGGAACAAGTTTCCCAGCTTATTAAAACCACAAATGCTTACAGAAGGGCTGCAAATGCTTCCTTTGCTCAACTAATGTCCCCTAGCACATCTTTTGATGTTTGACTGGTCAGTCAGTCTTTGGTGTCTCTGCCTGAAACACCCAGCAAGTATAAACCACATGAGAAAATTACGTTAATGCAAATGAAGCTAATTGTTTGGTAGAAGAGAGGATTGTTTCATATTTCCAAAACTAACTAGAGTCAGCTCAGTCTTGTTTACCTGATTGTTTCCTCCCAAAATTCACACAATGCATCTGCCAGCAAACAGAATGTGAGAAAACTAAAAAAAATATTAAAAAATAAGAAATCCAAAATCAATCAGCCTCATATTCATTATCCTAGGACATCCAACAAGGCAAAAGAGACCACCAAATTGCATTAAATACTAATGGTCCTTTCTCTTTCAGAAAAGAAGTAATACATTTGTTAACAACTTTTGGCAGCTGTTAGATTGTCATGGGATTAGGTGTTTGAAGTTTGTAGACAAAAGTATTTTTTTGACAGAGTTGAGGTTTTGTTATTTGCAGAGTCATTTGCGGGACAATGTACCTATAACCAACAATTTAAGACCAGCAGGAGTGTTGGGCCCTGAGGGCACCATGAAGCTGATTGTCCCTGTCCACCTCCCCATGTGCTACTCTCAGCCCCAGACCCCATTCCAGCCCAGTCTGGGGCCACGAGTCGCAGCTCCAAGACTGCCCTGCAGCATATGGTCTCCAGCTCCACTACAGCTATGCTCTGCCCAGACATGACCATGGCGCACAAATTTAAGGCATCAGGGAATCAAAAGCACAAACACAGTTCCTGGAGGACCTGCTGCTGAGGAAACTTCCCTGTCCAACCATACAAAAGTGACTCAGTCAGTCACACTTGTTCCACCTGAGCTGAACCCTTCGCAGCAACACACCCCTACGGCCACATGAGGTTTCCTTACCTGTTCCCAGGTTTCCCATAGCAGTGCCTCAGGCATCCAGATCCTTAAAACAATTAAACTTGGTTCAATAAACAACAAAATAACAGCCTGAGCTGGTGGTGTTGAGGAAATAACCCAAACAAAGTAACCCCTGTCCTTTTACTCCCTCACGGTCTAAGCGCTGGAAAATCTGGAGTCACTGGCTCCAGCTGTGTCCAGTCACCCGGATGGGACACAGGTGCCCTTTGTTATGTGAAGGCTCAGCTGTTCACAGCCTCTCGGCTCGGGCCCCGCCCCCTGCAGCTCCATCGGGAGCTCCACACCAAGCTGCCCTCACTGAATGTGTTCCTCGATGCTGCTCCTGCGTGTTCTGTGATATTTGAGGGCACATGTGCATACCTGTGAGTTACAAACTTTGTGTTCCAAGTTGAAAATAACCTGGGTAGATTTAGAAAATATTCTGAGATTTTTATCTCATCACATCAAAATAATTTACAAAACTTTTACAGGCATAAAGTCATTTATGTTCCAGCTGGAATTTTGGCAGCAAAATTCAAAAGCCAATCATGTACGTAAAGCCATGCAAATAACTTCTCTATTGAATGTCTTCTATGACCTTCAGTTATCTTCATTATTTTTCTCTTCTAAGACATTTGAGATTAACTTTTCTTTGGACAGAAATCTTTTGTAAAGATCTGTCAGTAGTGTTTTGCCAATATATACATGTATTTGCCATCCAAAAGTAATCC
The DNA here is from genome assembly GCA_013397155.1 of Irena cyanogastra. Classification (NCBI taxonomy): domain Eukaryota; kingdom Metazoa; phylum Chordata; class Aves; order Passeriformes; family Irenidae; genus Irena; species Irena cyanogastra. Next base: position 557,985 of record VWZV01005224.1, read on the forward strand.
ACACGCCCAATTAAAACAGAGGTTCATACTAAATCAATATTAGAAATTAATATTTTGCCCTTACTGAAATAGGCTGTCTTCTGCTTCAGCTATCACAAAATACACACCATGACTCAGATTGTATTTGATTTACCTGTTCAAAAATGGAAAGCAAAATAAAAGCTATGTTTACAAAACTACTGGAAGTAGGATGCTGTTTTCTACAGCAGCTTATGTATTGAGACACTCACCCAAGGTAAGTGGACTCTTAACAGTCTTGAGCTTACTCTGGAAGTGACTCAACAGACTCACAAGCTCAACAGATCTTGACCAAAAAACAAGCCTTTCCACCCCTCAGAGTGTCTTGGTCCAGTATCTTGACCAAGTTGACCATCAAAACCAGACAATCCTGGCCAACAGTGCTGTGACCCTCTGTGCTGGGATGCCTGTCCTCAAAGAGAAGTGGATATAAAAAAAAAGATCTTACCATTAGTAAGAAAAGTCTGACTGAGTGCAGAATGTCTTGCCTAAGCTCATTTTAGCTGATTTTAGCTTGGTTAGTAAACATAGCAATAGCCCAGGAATCAAGTACTTATTCCCTGAACCCGATCTAGATTCATTTTGTCTGATAACAATTCATTAAGGATGGAATTGCCTGCGACTCTAACTTAAATGTGTCATGGAAGACTGCAGATGAATACCAGAGCTCTCAGACTATAAATATTAATCCTAAAAATAAATAAATAAATAGATAGAACTAAGACTTGATGATCCTCATCACTTCTAAACTAAAGCTTAAAACATTTGACATTTATTCCCCCAGTCTCAAATACACACCTTCCAGAATCTGAGTCCTATCCTAATCACTTTGCTAAAAGGTAGACTGAAAGTTGTTTCGTGTTCTTCCTTTTTCTGAGTATCAAAACACAGACAAATAAATACTGCAAGATACATTTTGGTTTCGACAGAAGAAAAGAAAAAAAGAATAAAATAAAACCCCAGTAATCATTATGTTGATTCATCATTATAGACTTTTTTTTTAATGCCACAACACAACATCTGGGATCTACTATACTTCTTTAGGTAAAACATCTAACATCAATAAATTCCGTGACATTTACTTTGAACTTCACCTCCAAACTGAAGTGACCAACCTGACTCTTCCTCACAGTATCAGGAGAAGGTATAAGGTCAGGCACACATCTTTGCTTTCCATGTGTCTACATGGACAGGTAATCAACCTATGGGGATGTGTTACTGTCTGCTTTTTTTAAACCTCTCCCTGTGAGATGAACTGAGCCACCTCCAGAACCCTTTCTAGATTAAAATCCATTCAGCAATATCTACTGACATTAACAAGTAATCCAAGGGCAGCCAAAAATGTATTTTCTGGTAGCCTCCCTAGTTACCAATCAAACAAAACGGATCCAGTTGAGCTGCCATGCTTTTCTGTTTACTCCCGTCAGCCACCCAAGGTCAGTGCGCATGGTTTCATGTAGACCCAGGTCACAGAATCAGGGAATACTTGGGGTGGAAAGGAACCAGTGCTAACCAGAGTGAAAGTACCACCTCCCTCAACCTGCTCGCTCAGCTCAGTGCAGCCTAGGGGACTCTTGGCCTCTTTTGCTGCAAGGGCAGGTTCATGGTCAACTTGGTGCTCACCAGAACCACCTATTCCATCTCTGCAGCCAATTCATGAATGGCATGCATCACCTTCAAAAACTTCATGGCAGAGCTCTGCTCTCAGTGTGGGTCCAGCATGGAAGTCAGAAATGGCTGTATAGGATTTGGCTGACTGATTAGGATACTCATCTGTTGAGAGAAGGAACTGGGTGCCAGTGTAGCTTAAAACAAAGTATTATTTTATAAATCTTATTTGCAATGTTCAAATCTCTGCTTTGACTGTCAAACATCTGGAAAACTGTAAAAAAATAAACCTACAAGTCTGGAGCACTTTGGGATTGATGCATATTAGGATACATGAAAGAATTTTGATAGTAGGACCTTGACAGCCAGTTCCAGTCATCACAAAAGGGCTTAGAGAGAGAACCTTGTTTCTCAGTGACCTAGAGAGCTCATCAGTGGGCTCACCAGTGGGCTCACACACATCTCAAAGATACATGTACAAATAGTACATGTTCTTTTTCTGGGACTGTGGTATTTCAATTGAATTTACCTGTAAGAGAAATGCTCACCACACTCCCCAGCTAGCCAGCACTGCCAATGTGGCCATTATTTTCAATTACATTTTTTTCTCACAAAAGCTGTCAATCCATCTGTAAAATGTATCATAGCATTAAAAGGCAACAATTCAGACCCAATTAAGCTTCAATCCTGAAAAGTAATTAATTTCATCTCATAGTTTAAATCTAGAAACTTGGTGGTACCTAACAGCCTACTTAGTCAATTTATAAAAAGCAAAATTTATTCATTGAGAAAGGTCCCTATTTGCACTGACTTTAACCCTGTCTCATGAATGGCTAAGTGACACAATGACCACAACAAAACTGGGCTGGACACTGAACAATTCACTGATCTATACCTTAGCATCTGTGCACTGCACTGGGTATGACTGATCAGAAGGTACAGAGAATTAGAGCTCTATCTCCCTCCCCATATGCAAATAAACCCATATTTAAACATTCAAAAGCAGTTCAGAATCTGGTTCTTAGTATTCCCACCTTTATTCTGCTTCTAGAGACAGATCCCATCAGATTCTAAATCATTCTGATTGTGGTAATTTCCATATTTTACTAGACCTTTTGAAATTCTGTAGTTATTGATGTTAACTACAAAAAGAATAATCCCCAATTTCTCCAGTAATGAACCACAATTATCTCCTCAGACCCTGAGGGTGACTTTGAAAAGAATGTTAGTTATCTCTAATGGAGATATGTAAACAGATGTTACATTTGTCATCTGATTAAGCTTTCCAGAATGATCATTAAAGTCACTTACCCATATGGAATGTCATATGTACCTACTGTTTAATTGAGCAAAGCATATTCCTTGGTCTGAAGAAAATATATAGTTTGTGATATCTTAGGATAAGATATTGCAAAGAATACAATTTTTTTTCCTATTCTCCTTTGGAATTATACTGGGGTTATCTGGATGAAACTGTTTGCAAGGCTCCTGTCTCATGTGCAGCACAACAGTGTTTTCAGACAGTTAAGACCTTATGGATGAAAGAACTTACTTATTCCTGTGACTGCTGGCTTCAACCAGCACTTCTGCCAAAGTGTTTCTATGTTTCACTAGGGAAGCCATTTAAAATAACATTATCACCTGTGGTCATTGCATATGCCTAGTTTTCTCACTATTGAAGTTGAAAGCTTTGGGTCTAATTTGCAACAAGATCAAAAAAACACACAAAAAATGTATCTGATGTCAACACAAATTTTCTCATACACTTCACCTGCTTTACAAGGCTGAGCAAATCCTGAATTATCAAGCATGAATAAATCAAACATCCAAAATTAGTGTGAAAGTGAGTTTAGGTTTTCAGTCTGGGTTTTCTGTTTGTTTTTTGGTCTTTTCTTATTTCCCTGTGCTCTAATTTCCCCTAGAGTTTGTTATCTGAGTGATTATGTTTCCTCTCTCCCCTCCTGGTTCCCAGCTGCACTCTCCTTATCCTGTCTTTCACAGAACCCATCAAGACAGATGGATTCACATAACCACTAATGCCCAATTTCAAAGCTGCTTGGACTCAAAATGTAGTTGTGTTAACACAGAGCTGTTCCCAAACTCATGCAGTCTGTTTCTCAGTCAGACTTATTATACTGGGGCATAGAACAGAAAGACTCTGTGCTTTCAGTTCCAATAAACATACACATCCAAGGATGGAGTGACTTGTTATGGCAAAAGGCTAACTTCATCTTGAAGCTAATCATGCTTAATCCCTGGAAAAATAATACCCATGCACTTTGGTTAGCAGTGGGAGCAGTAAGTTCAGCATGTGCAAGAAAAAATAGCTCTTTGAAGACTTAATTATTATCTCTAGCAAATTTATGGACAGCCTATGTGAATTCTGGATTGTAACTCAGCCAAATTTGTTTGCATGTTCAAAAGCACCACTATTAAAGAAAATAATCTGGCTCTTCTAGAAGTGCTGGAATGTCAGGAATACAAAAATATTAGTCCATAAATGACTAAATTATTATGAATAAAAAATGGTCAGATCAGCTAGCTTGAGGCAGACACGGAACATGGAAAATTTTAGTTTAACATTTAAAATATTTTGAAGTTACACAGGAAGAAATGTTTGTACAGACAGAATCAAGCCATTCTAATGTTATCAGTTATCAGTTCTGCCCACCTTTGCTGGTTTTAGCTGGGCTAGAGTTAATTTTCTTCATAGTAGCTGGTACAGGGCCGTGTTTTGGATCTGTGCTGGAAACAGTGCTGGTAACACAAAGATGGTTCATTACTGCTGAGCAGTGCCCACACAGAGCTGAGGGCTTTTCTCTGCTCCTCACACCACCCCCACTAGTGAGGGGGCTGGGGGTGCACAAGAAGCTGGAAGGGGACACAGCTGGCACAGCTGATCCTGACTGACCACAGGGATATTCCAGACCACAGGGCATCATGCTCTGCAGACAACATCGGGGCAGAAGGAGGAAGTGGGGGACATTTAGAGTGATGATCCTTTTCTTCCCAAGTTCCCATTAAGTGTGATGGACTGTTGTTCTAGGGATGGCTGAAAGCCTGCCTGACCATGGGAAGTGATGCATGAATTCCTTGTTTTGTTTTGCCTTGCACAGGCAGCGTTTGGTTTAACAGCTAAACTGTCTTTATTTCAACCCAGGGCTTTTCTCATTTGACCTTTCCAGTTCTGTCCCTGATCCCAGTGAGGGGAGGGAGTGAGTGGCTGTGTGGGGCTGAGCTGCTGACTGGGGTTAAACCATGACAATATCAAATTCAGCTGTGATGGTTATGATGTAATAATTATAATTACTTTCTCCAGCTAAGTAACTTCGGTTTTTACTAAGTCTATAATTTATCTCCACCAGACTTTTTCCTTGAAATACACTTAAACATTTCCTATATATATTTTTTTAATTATTATTTTTTTGTTCATCAGTATAAAAGAAAAAATTTGTTGACTCTTTTCTACATCCACTTGATTCAGATTTCCAGACAGTGCTGCATGAGATACAAATTTGTTTGTCCTCAGGCAGCTGCTCCAACTGCTTCTGCTCTCTTCCACCTTCACCTTTCCCTTTTCACTCACCACATCTGTTTGTTTCAGTGTCTAGTATTCAAGCTTCTGATTATACTTCCATTCCCCTGGCTGAGACATTGTGACACATTTTACTGGTTTTTTACTATTATTTCTGTCATAAGAGAAAGACACTTCCAAGCCCCCTCCTTCTTCTTACTCTCATTTAGATATTTCAGGTAGCAATAAATACATTTTCAGACCTTCACCAAGAGATTCTCTAATGAAAATTGTTGGCAGTTCTGTTTCAAAATGCTTCAGCATGCACCTGAGAGTTGGTAAACATATTAAAAAGAAGATATGCAGGCCAAGACACTTTCAAGTACAGCTTGAATGGTGCTGTAAAGGAGAAACAAGCCACCAGTGTATGAGTGGATCTAGCAAATTCATGTTAATTAATTTTTGTACTTCATTAAAGAAATGAGGATTCACAATTTAATGAACCTTGGATTTTACTTCTCATCCCTGTCCTGTGACAATCCAAAGTATCTTAATGACAGTATTGACCAAATAAGCACAGACTTTCATTTATTATATTCTTGTTAAAATTAAAAGTAATTAGATAAAGTACATAATAATGAAGACAGCAAATAAATAAGCATGGGTTAAATGTAAAATGCATTACTTCTTTTAGATCCTTTAAAATATGACTTTTTTTGAAGGTTACCATTAAGTACACATTAGCAAATACCCTTAGAATCACAGTATCCTATAATGGTTTGGGTGGAAGGGACTAGATATCTAGTTCCAACCCCTCTGCCAAGGGCAGGGAACCTTCCACTGGACCAGGTTGCTCAGAGACCTGTTCAACCTGGCCTTGAACACTACCAGGAATGTGACATCCACAGGTTCTCTGGGCAAACTGTTCCAGTATTTCACCACCCTGATAATGAAGGATTTTCTCCTAATGCCTAATCCAAGTCTACCCTCTTTCTGTTTAAAGCCATTACCCTTTGTCTTATCAGAACAGGCCCTGCCAAAAAGTTTGTTCCCATCTTTCTTATAGGCTCCCTTTTGGTACTGGAAGATGCTATAAGGTGTCCCCAGAGCCTTTTCTTTTCCAGTATGAACAACTTCAACTCTCTTAGACAGTCCTCACTGGAGAGGTGCTCCAGCTCTCTGAGCATCTTTGTGGCCTTCTCCAGACTTTCTCCAACATGTCCAAATCCTTCTTATATGGAGAGTCCCACATCTGGACACAACACTGCAGGTGAGGGTCCCACAAGAGCATAGAAGAGATGCAGAATCCTCTCCCTGGCCCTACTGTCCATGCTGCTCTGGGTGCAGCCCAGGCTGACTTTCTGGGCTATAAGTTCACATGGCTGGGACACGTTGAGCTTCTCATCCACCAACACCCCTGAATATTTCTCCTCAGGACTCCTCTCAATCCCAATTCTCCTCCCAGCCTGTACTGGTAGTTGGGATTTCCCCAAGCCATGTGCAGAACCTTTTGCTTGGCCTTGTTAAACTTCATGAGGTTTGTAGAGGTTCATCTCTCAAGTCTGTCCAGGTCCCTCTGGATGGCATCCCTTGCCTCCAGTGTGTTGACCACACCACTCAGCTTGGTGTTGTTAACAGGCTTGCTGAGGGTGCCCTCAAGCCCACTGTCCGTGCCACCCACAAAAGATATTCCACAGCATTGATACTGACACCAACCCACTCATCAGTGCTCTCCATTTGGACATTGAGATGTTGACCCCAGCTGCTGTGGTTTAGGAAAAGCACTCCCTAATTTAGTGCTCCCACTG